>CM067372.1:132523157-132598836 GCA_034401795.1 Chaetoderma sp. LZ-2023a
CGCATGACACGTGTGTTGTTACAGTTATACAGTATCAAGGATACGCAGGTTGCATTGTATAAACGTAGCCTTTTTTTATCAAGGGCATCTTTGATTTACGAATCCATAGCTTCCAGAAGGGCTAGAAAGCTATGTTCCCCATGACGCAGCGTGCAGCAATGTCAGCAGTACTGCAAAGCAATGAGCCTAGTATTGTACTTTTCCTCCATGGTTCCCCGCCACGAAGTGGATCGTCATTTATAACCCATTTACATCATATCAACATGGGTTTACAAACAGCAGAAACTGTCTTACCAACTTACTAAAGATATTTGAAAATTGGACTCAATGTCTAGACCAAGGCCCTTGCATAGATAACATTTATCTCGATTATAAGAAGACCTTTGATTGTGCACCCTTAAAAGACGTATGCACAAATTACATGCCTATGGCATTAAGGGTAGCATTTTAGTGTGGATAAGGGAATTTTGACAAAATAGACAGATGAAAGTCTGTGTTAGGGGAAGCCTCTCTGAATGCATTGACATACGTAGTGGAATTCCACAAGGATCAGTACTTGGATCCTTTGCCTTTTTAATCTATGTAAATGATATCCCAGACGAAACAGAGCGCAATATAAAGCTCTTTACAGATGACAGAAAAATTTCAAATGAAATATGCAATGCATCTGATAAACAGCAATTACAGCATGACATAGATAACCTATGTAACTGGGCACACCTTTAGCTATTGGGTTTTAATACCGATAAGTGCAAAGCTATACACTTGGGGAATGAAAACAATCAATTTGTTTATTATATGCATAACAATGATATAACCAAAGAATTAGAGCCAGTTTAAAGTGAGAAAGACTTAGGCGTATGGACCAACAACGATTTAAAACCAAGCAACCCATGTGTCAAAGCTGGGAATAAGGCTCTAACAGTAATGTGTACTATCAAAAATTGTTTAGGAATTTGGACAGAAAATCATTTCTTATATTGTATAAAGTATTTGTAAGGCCACACATGGAATACTGTATTCAGGCATGGCCACCATACCGTATCACAGATATTGAACACATGGCAAGAATTCAAGGAACATGTACAAAATCTGACATTGGTCTTCACGATAAAAGTTATGAAAGTCGCTTAAGTATACTCGGACTTACGACCCAGCATTGATTAAGGGTGTATATGATAGAGACATATAAATACTAACTAGTAAGGAAAACATAAACTCTGACCAATTCGTCACCCCAGCTGTTAAAACACATCTACGTGGAAATTTAAAAAATAATTCAAACCTGGGTGTAGAACGCAATTTAGACAAGCTTTCTTTAGTCAAATAGTTATATGTCATCGGAATAGCCTACAAGACCATGTGGTTAATGCAAAATTCACGAACAACTTTTAGAAGCAATTAGATAGGTTCTGGGGTGGGGTAGGGGTTGAGTGCGTGGGGTGGGGGTGGTGGGGGTGGGTGGGAGGAAGGGGGTGATGGATATATAAATAGGCCTAAGACGTATCTTCGTCCATGAAATGTAACCAACTGTAACTGTAACTGAGTTAGAACCTCAGCTAAAAGTTAATATCAGCATTAAACTACCATACGGCAACATATATACACCTGTGCAAAAGTTAAGCACCAGCAAAAACAATAGAACGTAGAAACATGATGGTACAACTAGGCTGCCATACTTTTTGTCCCCGCGTTAGCTGACATAATTCCATGTACGAAATGCACATGCATGCATGACTTCACGCCGCTTGATGTCCGTGCGTGGCAGGAAACAGCACACGTGTTCAGTTATGTAAAAGTCCAGTTTGAGGTGTAGAACATTACATACAGATTTAGGCGACAAGATTAGGAATTTTGTGTTCATGACCGTGGTTTATTTGTACAGAGAGAATTAGCTCTTGATTGTGAACCGCTATGGCAAGACGAAGGTTAAGTGATCGTGTGAAATGGCAAATCATAGGCATGCATACCACTGGTATGTCATGCAGAGAGATTGGCAGACAGCTGAACATTAACCATACTGTAATCAGTCGTTTGATTTCAAAACAAGGGCAAACTAACGAGGTGAAGGACAGGCCTAGATCTGGAAGACCGAAGAAGACTACTGCCCGTGATGATCGAGCCCTAGTACGCCTTGTTAGGAGATCTCCATTCACCAACAGCAGAGTGCTCAGCCAGCAATGGGAAACGCGCAATAGAGTGTCAATGTCTACCGTCAAAAGGAGACTGTATGCTGCTGGCATGAAAGCTAGGAGACCTGTCAGACGTCCTCTCCTCACTGCACACCACAAAGAGGAGCGTCTGAGGTGGTGCAACGAAAGAAGACACTGGAACATGAGATCCTGGAGACGGCTACACTGGTCCGATGAAAGTCGGTTCCTGCTTCATGCCACAGATGGTCGAACTCGTGTATGGAGGTCCAGACGCACGGCGTACGACCAACGTAACATCATGGAAGAAGTTCCATTTGGTGGAGGTTCCGTTATGATATGGGGGTGCATCTCATTTGATTGTAAGCTGGATCTGTTGACTGTACCTGGAACACTAAATGGACAAAGTTATCAAAATTCCATACTGGATAGAGTTGTGGTCCCTCATTTTGTAAATCATGCACCTGGAACCCACCCTATATTCATGGATGACAACGCCCGACCACATCGTGCTAGAGCTGTGCATGAATACCTCCGCCAGAATGCCATCGAAACCCTACCATGGCCAGCAAGGAGCCCTGACATGAACCCTATTGAGCATATCTGGGACATTCTGGGAAACATGGTGAGAAGGAGGGATCCTCCTGTGCAGAACCTACAGGAATTAACAGACGCTCTCCATCTTGAATGGCAACGAATACCACAATGGCGTATCAGTCGGTTGGTGACCAGCATGAGACGTCGTGTCCAGGCCGTCATCCAGGCACAAGGTGGATATACCCGGTATTAATAATGACAGTCTCAAACTAGTGCACAGATGTTAAACTTCGTTTTCAGACACCATTAATGACAATCTAGCCACGTGTATCAACTGTAGGGCAATAGTTGTCAGTTGTGTCAACGTAACCATATTCAGGCCTCGTTTTCAAGTTCAAACAAAAACATACAGTGTTTCCCCACCATCATAATCAGCATTCCTCTAGTTGCATTATTACCCCTTGCACTAAGATGGATGGGTACATAAATGTTTATGCTATTGCTTTCTTCATAGCACATGAATATACCCTCGCATGTGCGTAAAAATAGGGTGGTGCTTAACTTTTGCACAGGTGTATATGTTGGTACTTTATGTCTCCAGGACATTTAGACGAGTTAAGTAATGTCTTCGACAGCACCTGTCATATATTAAATGGCAATGGAGCCGAAATCGAGGGAGCCTTAACGAACTCTACATTCGGTTAACTATATAGAAAATCAAGATCGTGGAAACTGTGATATCGCAAGAATCGAGTGACCAGTTATTAAGCATAAGATTAATGGCTATCTGGTGTCGTTCTGATGAAGACATGCATCAGATAGGTACATTCTCTGATTCGGCATTGTCAGGAAATAGACTGTACCTAAAGCTAATATTGGATGATGACATTTAGAGTGAGAATGTTACAGAAAGGTTAATCTCTGACTGGGTGTATGATACTGTTAACAGTGAAGAACTAAAGATAATTACATTGTATATGGGAGAACTAGTAAAAAAGAAGGAGTACACGCTTTTCCGAAGCGCTATGGATCGATTATTAGGTCTAACGTGTCAGTCAGCAATCAAAAAGTTTATCAAATCAGTGTATCAAACCTTAGACCTGCCACTCCAGACAATTTTAGATAATGTATTACCAGACAATCATGGCACTAGATCTAACTAAGCAGACGCTGTCAGACCCTGTGTTATGAGAAGAAGATCACAGTGACTTACATGCATGTCTACAGATCATGCCATACGTTGAAACCCTATTAACCAATCCCGAATCCTGAGAATCCTAGCAACGAATCTGACAATAATGAGAACAATAGTGAAGTGTGTACCAAGCCCGAGAGTTACTTTTTACCATAATGAGTGTGCTTGAGATATTGCTATATGTATACCATATGGGAGTTTACAGGATTCAGACATGTTTGTTCAGGATATTGGTGTAAAGACAACCACTTCATTATTGGATGAAGCTATCAGCTGTCTAACAAAAAGTTACTTACAGTTATTGGTATGAATGGCGGTCTCAGAGAGAATATTCATGCATGGGTATAGACCGTTGTCTAAGACATATCGATGATATTATGTTATACTATGAACGTATATTAGAATACATCTGTAAAGTGGATTTTACCCAAGTGTTATATAATAATGAATATATCTATCTAAATTCTAATCATTTGTATGATAAATGTAAAGGCTCGTGGCTTTTAGAGAGAGAGAGAGAGAGAGAGAGAGAGAGAGAGAGAGAGAGCGAGAGAGAGAGAGAGAGAGAGAGAGAGAGAGAGAGAGAGAGAGAGAGAGAGTCGGGAGCTAGGATTATTGAATGCATAATTAATCAATTAATTAATTAATTATTTTCCCACTGAATTACTGTTTTACCATTATTAAAATAAAATAAAAATATGCAAAAATATATATACTTTGAAACTTGTGACGTCAGTATACATACGTCAAAATTTATTATGACATCATATACTTGAGGGACAGAATAGATTCATCAATAAGTAAATTGAAGCATGTTAAAGATGGAACATGCATCCCATCACAAATTGGCTGAATCACCATTGTATGTTATTTCACCAGAAGCAACATAACCCTTATAATCGGTGAATTCAGGTTTAGCTATGCCCCGCGCCTCTCTAGCTAAGCGCCACACCTACGCTGAGCATGTTGCACTCAATTTCTATACTTTGGACCCCTGACTTCCCAGAATCCATTTTCAAGGTAACTACAGATAGTACATGGACTCTGGCGCGATCTAGGACATCATGGGAGTCTCCAGCCGAATTATTTTCAAAATATTGGACAAAATGTTTATTAAATAATAAAGACATTCAATTCATACAACTGACGACATATTTCCCATTCATGATAGAGTATTTCTCTGAATTATGATCGGGACGATGGGCTGTATGTGTTGCAATTGATTATAATATGTCCACAAGGCTGCATGTGGTGTAATTGATTATGATAGGGTCATCAGATTGTATGTGATGTAATTGATTGTGATCGGACGTCAGGATTCATACGACATAATTGATTTTGATGACATAGCGGACAAAAGCTGTCACATGACTTTCAGTATAGATCTACATACTGCCTGGACATGATTGGGTGCATGCAAAATGAGTGGTCGAGCACTGTCACATGAATTGTTTAATACTGATCTACATACCACCCAGCCACAACAGTAAATCTGAGTGGTCAAGAGCTGTCATGTGACTCGATCAATATAAATCTACATACCACCTGGCCGCAACAGGGTGCACACAAATCTGAGTGGTCGAGAGTTGTCACATGACTCGATCAGTATTAGATACACATACCACCCGGTCACGATGGGGTGCACACAAATCAGAGTTGTCAAGAGCTATCACATGGTTTGTCTGTGACCATATATGAGCAAATCTGATTGGTCTAGAACTGGGCCCGCGGCATTATTAGAACATGTGCTACAGATGTACTAGCACCATTCGTGCCTCATAACAGTCAGTAACAGTAAGAGTATGAGCATAATGATGTTTCCAGATGCTTACAGCTGAGCAGCGAGTACCAAGAAAGATATTTCACAATAGCGATGACAACCAACCAGATTTCACGAATGTAAATCTAGTGAATGAATGCAAACATTATTATTATTATTATTATTATTATTATTATTATTATTATTATTATTATTATTATTATTATTATTATTATTAAAAAAAACTATGGATGTCAAAACGCCAGTCAGCCAGCCAGCGAGTGCACGTATACCCCATTTCACGTGACCTACCCATAGTAATAAGTAGTATTTAAAAAACTTATGAATGTAACATGAGCTCGGTCTCTTCACCCACTCACGCCGACCTGACTTCCCTCCTCGTCATGCTTGTGGGTCGCATGCGACAATATACGTGCAAATCTGAGGGGTCGAGAGCTGTCATGTGACCTCATTTGGACACACCTCATACCTTTCACCTGCCAATCATTCACGTTACACCTGCCAGCCAGTCATCCTAGTTCTACCTCCCAAAACGCAGTCAACGGGGTGCACGCAAAATTGATTGGCTGAGAGCTTGATGATGTCATCTTATTTGCATATTAGGACACGCCCTCCCCTCTTGTCCCGCCAAAAAATACTTGAATCTGATTGGGTGAGAGCCAAACAATAGACCCCTGCTCTCGACCAATCAGATTCAAGTATTTCTTTGGGGTGGGTGGGTTGGGGGTGGGGGGAGGGAGAGCATAATATGCAAATGAAATAGCTCATCCAGCTCTCGGCTAATCAGATTTGCGCGCACCCCGTCGCATATACTACTTATGTGTGCATAACGGATTGTGAATGGATGCCACCTACCACGCGTTGCCTACCAGAGCCGTGATGCGTCTTAATAAAGCACTAAGTTGCTGAGAAGGGACTGTTCTATTCAGGGAAAACTGACCTCATGAATGGTTCTTAATGGCTAGCTGTGCGCTCGCGCGTGCGTGCGTGCCTCTGCGTGCCTATGTTCTTGCTCGATCGCTTGCGTGCGTGCGTGCGTGTTTGCGTACGATATCGACAGACGATTACTTACTCTAGATATTAAGGTTAAATATGTTTTCTTGAATACGAATAATCGATTTGACAGGAAACCTTGAAACCTTTGGAAGTGTGTTATTAATTCAGCCTGTAATTAACTTAATGATGAGCAGGACACCTGATCCAGGATGTCTGAAACAAAAGGAGTCGGTCTCTTATTGTGCTGTCGGACTATAAATAAAGATGAGAACGGCGTAGAACATAATCCTGTCTGCCGTTATTCCCAGATAGACACCTAATTACATAGCAGCCGGGAGATCATATGCAATGAGCTTAAATATGATGTCATTACCTGAATGGCAACACATTGTCTGACATTCTCTGAGCAGATTATCCACGTGAAGTTGGACGAATATTCGTCTGGACGCGAGTTGAATATTCGTCCAGAAACATATTCGCTGGACACGGGTTCGATATTCTTCCAGAAACAGATTCGCCGGACACGGGTTCGATATTCGTCCAGAAACAGATTCGCCAGAAGTGAATCATCATCATCATCCATATCATCATCATCATCATCATCATCATCATCATCATCATCATCATCATCATCATCATCATGCTTTCATAATGTATAGCATAGAACACCGTTTAAATGCCCAAATTTTGTAAAGTCTCAGTTTTCACATAGAAAATATCAATTTGCAGAGCGAGATCAGAATATTTCTCAGAATTTGCCACTGGGATGACTGGCTCTCTTATCGAGCGAGTCATTCCTGTGGTAAGTTTTCAAAAATAGGATTCTCCTGCTCTGCAAATCGACACTTCTCGAGACAACTGCAAATGCCCATTTTGTCCTACTTGAGGATTAAAGGGGTAATGAAGAGTGCAGTATTTTTCATTCCTGGCAAACATCATTCACATCTGGAGTGTGGCGAAGGTAGTAAAATCAACGAGTTTGGTGACATAGTAGTCGTCCTTTCTATAATAAACAGAGAGTTTGGTGGCTGCAGTCAACCTCTAAGTAGGTCAAAAGCGTCAGACGCAAATTCGACTTGATATTCGCAGTGGCGTCCACGGCGGCGTCCCGGAAAAAATAAATAGCTGAAGTGGTAGAGGGCCACCAGGTGAGTATACACAGCGAGTTTGGTAGTTGTAGTCAATATCTAAGTAGGGAAAAAACGCCAGACGCAGATTCGACTTGATATTCATAGTGGCGTCCGCGGCGGCGTCCTGACAAAAATAAATAGCTGAAGTGGTAGAGGGCCAAGAGGTGAATATACACAGCGAATTTGGTGGTTATAGTCAGCCTCTAAGTAGGTAAAAAACGCCAGACGCATATTCGACTTGATATTCACAGTGGCACCCGCTTCACCCTCTTCTCTAGAACTGTATCTTCACGCGGACGCACGCACTCACGAACGGACGGACGCACGCGATCCGATGCCCTATCTAAATGAAGTAAAAAAGGGCGATGGGAGGGGTTGGCTCAGAGAAGAACGGATATGTTCATTGTATGATCAAAACGACATCGGCGACGAGTTCAATTACATCTTACTTTGCGCTTATTTCCAGAAAGAAAGAACAGAACACCTCCCCAGATATTATTGCTGCCGACCAAACCATTTTAAAATTGGCAAACTATTTTCAAACAAAAACTCCAAACTCCTAATTAAACTTTGCGCATTTATCCGAATTATAACCTCTCAATTTCAGCGCACATAGCTCACAGCCCTCAACACACAGCCACCATAGCATCCGACAAAACAGCAGAACTATGTAGGCCTAAACTTTAGAGAAAATTATTAAATACGACGACGACGATGTCGCCGACGACGACGACAACGACTAACAACAATGACAATTAACACCGATGACAATGACAATTATCAACAACAACAAGGACAACAACGACAAAACAGCAGAACTATGTAGGCCTAAACTTTAGAGAAAATTATTAAATACGACGACGACGATGTCGCCGACGACGACGACAACGACTAACAACAATGACAATTAACACCGATGACAATGACAATTATCAACAACAACAACAAGGACAACAACAACAAAAAAACACAACAGCGGTGGCGGCTGCAGCAGCAGCCGCAAACAAATAAAACTGCCCCGTCAACAACACTAGCGTCTATTAGCGAAAGCTTTGAACAATGTTACGCATCTATGTAACCTACGGAAGCCCTGAAGGGCTATGTCTGCGAAAAAAAATTATCTCGAGCGCTCGACTTAATATCTCGAGCGCTCGAGTTAATAACTCGAAGGAATATTTGCTCTTATATAACACTTCACGAATACATGTACGCCCTCCATACATCTCCCTCCTATTAAACACTCACGTGTTTAGACATCTGTGTAATTCCGGACGCAACCACACGTGCGCCCTATGCCGTTCATTATTGCCACCTCCCACAAATGGCACGTTTATTTGAGACGAATGGGTAATAATTTCTTTCTGTTATAAATCATTATAAAACTGCATCATATGGCTCAGTACCATGACCTCCACCATTGCGTTACTATTGTGCTCTTTCATTCCATTCAGTGGCGGATTAAGCCTTGCCAGGGCCGGGGGTGGGCCAAATATATTTGTGGAGTTGGGTGGAAGCGAAAGGCAAAGGAAAAGGGTGTCTGTGGTTCATCCCCCGTAAAATTTGGAATTCTAGACGCTCGCAGATGGCATCTCCTACATTCCAAGAGGCAAATATTGACCATCAGATGGATGTTAAATTATTCTTGTTTAGCAATTTAATTTCGTTTTTTGTTCACTCAATTTTCTTAGACCTTCAGTTGTGAAAACAGGACTGGATACAAAACCTGAATGAACAAAAAATGAAATTAATTAGCTAAAAAAAGAATAATTCAACAGCCAACCGAAGGGCCATATTTAGGCCTACCTCTGGAAATGCAGGTGGTGCCATCTGAGAGCATCTAGAAGATAAAAATCATGAACCATCTGACTCCTAAAACATCAGAAAAGTCTCAAAACAAAAGAAACACTCTTTAATAAGAGTGATACTGAAACAATATATAATGGACAAATAAAACAATAAGACACCCCAGGCCCCACCACCCTGCCCCACTTCAGGGAGGCGCATATGGTCATAAGGTCATACTGTCATAAGGTTATATCGTACATATTCCATACAAAGAATAACTTAAAATGACTTGTTTTTCACGTGGGCTTGAGGGACGCTGAACGACCACTCGCCACTATAGTTTGTCATCACTCATCATCAGAAAACTCAACAAAATAGGAACCCATTGCTAAAGAATAATACTGAAACAATATGTAATGGACAATAAAACTAACAATGTAAGTCTGTAATGGAATTTCCATTCCATTACAGTGTTCATCTTCTGAGGCGGATCCAGAAATTATTGAAGGGGTGGCCCTTGGAATCTGGGAGGGAGTGTCCCCTCCACTCCCAAAAAGAGGGGTTGTGGGTTTCGGGTTTCCGCCCCCCACCCAAAGAAAGTGTGTGAATTTAAAACTGCTAAGATGTGATTTCCAGCCTTCTGAGTGGAAATATTGATTTTTATTTTATCTGTAATTTAGAACATTCTCGGAGATAATCAAGCAGTCAAATGCAAAAAGGAGTATCTATGGTAAGACAGACACTCAGATTGTGAACATGCATTCTATTCACCTTATGCTGTTTCTCTCTTTACAAAGGGAAATAGCTCTCTGGGCATCATGCCCAGACAGCTATTATCGTTTGTAAACAGAGAAACCGCATAAAACACATTATTCATTCAAAAAAGATTTTTTGATAGAAAAGATTGGGGGCTGGTCAAGATCTGGGGCCGGGGTCAAATGCCCCCGCTGCCCCTATTATAATCCGCTACTGATCCCATTTTCTGTAAAACATCCATTACGGGATGATGGACGTGTTTACATAAGTTACCCCGAATCTGGCCATGATTTCATCAGAGTTATAAATACATAATAATTGTGCCATGAAATTGGTCCGACAGCGCATTAGTCCGACAGTCCATTGGTCCGACAGAGCATTGATCCGACTGCGCATTGGTCCCACAGCTCATTGGTTGTTTCTATTTTATTTTATCGCGTGTTTTCTCTCACTTTTGGTAATCGATAGATCGCTAGGTTTCTATTTCCTTGTTATGCGTATCAGAACCGTTACCCTCCATATAGGTCACCCACACACACCCACACCCATCTAGTTATATCATTCATATGTCGACCGTATCTTATAGTTTTCCGTACATCTGTACATATATTCTTAAAACATACCAATTGAAATTCGTCTACCCGTCTGTCAATCAGTTCCAAACATGTAATTCATTTACCCAACCATCACATAGGACGACCCCACACACCCCCGCCCCCCCCACTCCCCCCCACCGCCCCTTGTTATATCTATAAGCCCATCCAACTTTGGTGCTGCGTAATCACATATTATCAAAAATTCTTTCTGCGTATCGGAAGTTGCTTATAATATATTTTATTGGAGGGACATAACCTGTTGTGGCCAAATGATCATTATGATGGCGTGGTACATATTAAGCGAGCACCTGCTCCTGATCACTTCTAATGCACGTGGTCACTTAAATACGTGTATGTATTAAACACTGCTAGTCTCCCCCCCCCCCCATCCCACCCCATCTCACATCCCCGAACGTCACAATTCCTGGTCGTTTCCTGTTCAGTTGCATTTTGAAGCCCAACGAAAAAAAATATGAATGTTTCGAAACTAATTTGACTGGGCGCCGTTTCCAATTAAAATAGTCAAAATATTTTCAAAATAGAGGGAGGGGATAATACAATTTTGGTTATGTTGATGATGATATTAATGACAAAGATGATTATCTTGGTTATAATGATGATGATACTAATGACGATGACGATGATGCTAATCTTAGTTGTAACCATAATGATGATGATACTGATGACGATGGTAATAATTTTGGCTGTGATGATGATGATGATGATGATGATGATGATTGTATTGATAAAGCACATATAATCAAAGTTTATTGATTGGCAATTATGAATAAATCAGTGAGTAATCCACACACGCTAACACTCACACACCGACACACGCGTCAGGCAATGCCTACCAAAGCCTGGTTAAGGCCTAGGTAAAATCTAGCAACGCATGGCTAAGGTCTAAATAAGGCCTAGTAAAGTCTGCTAAGGCATAGGTTAGGCGTAAGTGGGGCTTAACTAAAGCCTAGTTAATGTCTTGCAAAGCTTCACTAAGGCTTAGGTAAGGCTTAGCAAAACATGTCTAAGGCCTGGCTAAGGCCTAACCAAGTCTGGCTAAAGCCTAGGTAAGGCATAGCAAAACGTGGATAAGACCAATATAGGGCTTAGTAAAGCCTGGCTAAGGACTAACACAGCCTGGTTAAGGCCTAGGTAAGGCCTGACCAAGGCCTAGCAAAGCCTAGTTAAGTCCATCAAAGCCTGGCATATGCCTAGGTAATGCATTACAAAGTTTGGCCAATGCCTCGGTAAGGCTTAGCAAAGCTTTGCTAAAGCCCAGGTAAAGTCTAGCAAAGCTTAGCTAAGGCCTAGTTAAGGCTTGGCAAAGCGTAGCTAAGACCTAGGTAATGCCTAACAAAGCCTGCCTAAGGCCTAGATACGGCCTGCCTAAGGCCTAGCAAAACCCAGCTGAGGTGTGGCTTAAGTCTAGCAAAGCCTAGCTAAGGCCTAGGTAAAGTCTATCAAAGTCTGATTTATGCCAAGGTAAGATCTGAGAAAGTCTGGCCAGTGCCTTCCTGAATAAGGCCTAGGTATTGTCTTGCAAAGCTTGGTTAAGGCGCAGGTAAGGCCTAGAAACGCTAGGTTACGGTCTAGGTAAGTCTTAAATGGCTAAGGCCTAGTTAAGGCCTAACAAAGCTTGGGTACGGCCTAGGTAAATCTTAGCAAACCATGACTAAGGCCTAGCAAAGCCTAGTTAAAGCATGGTATGTTACGACCTAGGTAAGCTCTAGGTAAGGCTTAGCAAAGGCTAGCTATGGCCTAGGCAAGGCCTTTGCAAAGCTTAGCAAAGCCTAGTTACGGTCTAGATAATGT
Organism: Chaetoderma sp. LZ-2023a; assembly: GCA_034401795.1. Taxonomy (NCBI): domain Eukaryota; kingdom Metazoa; phylum Mollusca; class Caudofoveata; order Chaetodermatida; family Chaetodermatidae; genus Chaetoderma; species Chaetoderma sp. LZ-2023a. The sequence continues at coordinate 132,535,895 of CM067372.1, forward strand.
CTTTTAAAGCTTGGATAAGGCGCAGGTAAGGCCTAGCAAATCTTGGTTAAGGCCTAGTAAAGCCTGCTAAGGCATAGGTAAGACCTACGTGAGGCTTAGTTAATGTGTAGGTAATGTATTGCAAAACTTCACTAAGGCTTAGGTAATGCTTAGCAAAACATGTCTAAGGTCTGGCTAAGGCCTAACAAAGTCTGGATAAAAAACCTAGGTAAGACCTAGAAAAGCGTGGCTAAGGCCTATGTAAGGCTTAGTAAAGCCTGGCTAAGGCACATATAAGACCAGACTAAGGCCTAACAAAGCCTAGCTAAGTCCATCAAAGAATGGCATAGGCCTAGGTAATGTATTACAGAGTCAAGCCAATGCCTAGGCAAGGCGTAGCAAAGCCTTGCCAAGGCCTAGGCAATGCCTTACAAAGCCTGGATAATGCCCAGGTAAGGCCTAGGAAAGCATGGCTAAGGCCTAGTTAAGGCTTGGTAAAACCTTGCCAAGACCTAGGTAAGGCCTAACAAAGCCTGGCTACGCCTTTGCTAAGGCCTATGTAAGGACTAGTAAAGCCTAGCTAAGGCATGGCAACGGCCTAGCAAATCCATGTTACGACCTCGGTAAGTTCTAGGTAAGGCCTAGCAAATGCGTGGCTAGGGCCTAGCTAAGGGTTGCCAAAGCCTGCCTAGGACCTAAGTAAGGTCTAACAAAGCCTGGGACTAAGGCCTAGGTATGGCCTGACTAAGGCCTAGCAAAGAATAGCTAAGGCGTGACTTAAGTCTAGCAAAGCCTAGCTAAGTCCTAGGTAAAGTCTATAAAATCCTGGCTTATGCCTAGGTAAGGTCTGAGAAAGTCTGGCAAATGCCTACGGAAGGCATAGGTAAGGCTTACCAAAGTCTGTCTAAAGCCTATGTATTGTCTTGCAAAGCTTAGCTAAGGCACAAGTAATGCCTGGCAAGGCTTGTGCAAGGCCTAGTTAAGTCTTAGCAAGCCATGACTAAGGCCTAGTTAAACTCTATCAAAGTCTGACTAGGGCCTGAATAAGGCCTGGCTACGGCCCGGCTAAGGCCTAGCAAAGCCTAGTTAAGGTATGACAACGGCCTAGCAAAGTCATGTAACGAACTAGGTAAGTTCTAGGTAAGGCTTAGCAAAGCCTAGGTATGGCCTCGGTAATATCTTGCTCGCTAAGGCCTAGCTAAGGCCTGCCTAAGGCCTAGGTAAGGTCTTGCAAAGTTTGGCCAAGGACTAGCAAAGCGTGGATAAGACCAATGTAATGCTTAGTAAAGCCTGACTAAAGATTAACACAGCCTGGCTACGACCTAGGTAAGACCTGGCTAAGGCCTAGCAAAGCCTAGCTAAGACCTAGGTAAAGTCTATCAACGCCTGGCTTATGCCGAGGTACGGTCTGAGAAAGTCTGGTCAATTCCGTAAGACAAAGTTAAAGCTTACGAAAGCCCGGCTAAGGCCTAAGTAATGTCTTGCAAACCTTGGCTAAGGCGCAGATAATGTCTATCCTGCTTGCTTAAGTCCTAAGTAAGTCTTAACAAACCATATCTAAGGCCTGGTTAAAGTCTATCAAAGCCCGACTAGGGCCTGAATAAGGCCTGGCTACGGCCTAGCTAAGGCCTAGCAAAGCCATGTTACGACTTAGGTAAGTTCTAGGTAAGGATTAGCAAGGCTAGATAAGGCCTAGGCAAGATCTTTGTAAAGCTTAGCAAAGACTAGCTACGACCTAAATAATGGCATGCAAATCTTGGATAAGGCGCAGGTAAGGCCTAGCAAAGCTTGATTAAGTCCTAGGTAAGTCTTAGAAAAGCATGCCTAAGGCCTAGTTACGGCCTAACAAAGCCTGGATACGGCCTAGGTAATGTCTTGCAAAGCTTGGCTAAGGCGCAGGGAAGGCCTAATAACGCTTGGCTAACGCCTAGTTAAGGCCTAGCAAGGCCTGACTGAAGCCAAGGTATAGCCTAGATAAAACCTAGTAAAGTCTGGCTAATATCTAAGCAATGTCTAGCAAAGTATGGCTAAGGCCTAGTTAAAGTTTATCAAAGCCTCGCTAAGGCCTAGATAAGGCCTGCCTAAGGCCTAGGTACGGTCTTGCAAAGTTTAGCCAAAGACTAGCAAAGCGTGGCTAAGACCAATGTAAGGCTTACTAAAGCCTGCTAAGGAATTAACACAGCCTGGCTAAGGCCTAGGTAAGGCCTGGCTAAGGCCTATCAAAGCCTAGCTAGGACCTAGGTAAAGCCTATCAACGCCTGGTTTATGCCTAGGTACGGTCTGAGAAAGTCTGGTCAATTTCTGCGTAAGGCATAGTTAAAGCTTACCAAAGCCTGGCTATGGCCTAAGTAATGTCTTGCAAAGCTTGGCTATGGCGCAGATAATGTCAATCAAGCTTGCTTAAGGCCTAGGTAATGCTTAGCAAACCTGGCTAACGCCTAGGTAAGGCCTAACAAAGCCTGGCTACGGTCTAGGCAATGCTTAGCAAACCATGGCTAAGGGCTAGGTAAAATCTATCAAAGCCTAACTAAGGCCTGAATAAGGCCTGACTATGAGTTGGCTAAGGCCTAGCAAACCCATGTTGCGACCTAGGTAAGGTCTAGTTAGGAATTAGCAAATCCTTCTGCGACCGAAGCAAGGCTTTTGTAAGGCTTAGCAAAGCCTGGTTAGGGCCTAGGTAGTGTCTTGCAAAGCTTGGCTAATGACTAGGTAGGACCTAACAAATCCTGACTAATGCCAAGGTAGGGCCTAGGTAAGACCAAGTAAAGTCTGACTAAGCCCTAGGCAATCTCTAGCAAAGCATGGCTAAGGCTTAGGTAGTCTACCAAAGCCTCGCTAAGGCCTAGGTAAGGCCGAGCAGAGTCTGGCTAAGACCTAGGTAAGACTAATGTGAGGCTTACTAAAGCCTGGCTAAGACTTAGGTAATGTCTAGATAGGGTCTACCAAAGCCTGGCTAAGGCCTAGCTACGGTGTTGCAAAGTTTGGCCAAGGACTAGTTAAGGGTTAGCAAAGTGTACCTAAGGCTAGGTAAAGCATACCAAAACTTGGCTACGGCATAGGTAAGGCCTAAGTGTGGCCTAGGCAAGCCTGGCTAATGCTTAAGTAATGTTTTTCAAAGCTTGGATCGGGCTTATGTAAGGCTTAGTAAAAACTGGGTAAGACATAGGCAAGGCCTATTTAGGGCCTAGCAAAGCGTGGTTAAGGCGTATGCAAGGCCTAATAAATTACGGATAAGGCCTAACAAAGCCTGGCTAAGGCCTAGTAAGGCCTAGGAAATCTTGACTAAGTCCTAGTTAAGGCTTAGCAAAGCAAAGGCCCGGGTAAGGCCTAGGTAAATCTTAGCAAAGCCTGGCAAAGACCTATGTATGGCCTAGCAATGTCTGGCTAAGGTCTGGTTAACGCCTGGCTAAGGCCTGCCTACTGCCTGACTAAGGGCGTCTAAAGCCTATGAAGGTATTGCATAGACTTAGCAATAACAGTCTAAGGCCAAGGTAAGGTCTTGTAAAGCCCGACTACGGCCTAGTTAAGACCTAAGTAAAGTTTGGCAACGTCTGACTAATGCCTTGTTAAGGCTTAGCAAAACCTGACTAAGTTCCAGTTACGGCTTAACAATGCCTGGCTAATGCCTATGTAATGGCTAGGTAAATATTAGCTAAACCTGTCTAAGTCCTAGCTAAGGCATGGCTAATGACTGGCTAAGGCCTATATAAGGTCTTACACAGCCTGGCTAAGGCCTATTTAAATCGTAGCAAATCCTGACGAAGGCCTAGTTAAAGTTTGCTAAAGCTTGGCTAAGGCCCATGTATGGCCTAGGTAAATCTGAGCAATGCCTGACTAAGGCATATGTATGGCCTAGCAAAGTCTGGCTATGGCCTGGTTAACGGCTGACTACCGTCGCTGCTGTTGTTGCTGCTGCAGCAGGTGTAACATGTGTCATTAAAACGTGGCTCGCCTATGGTAGTAATAGATCCGGTGGTATAAAAATTATCTCGAGCGCTCGAAATAATATGTCGAGCGTTCGATATAATTATTTCGAGCGCTTGACATAATCTCGAGCGCTCGAGATAATATTTTTCGTGATCTGGGTGTAAATAATGAATCTGAATCTGAATCTGACTTATAAGGTAACAGGGTGCAAAAATCTTTATTCAAGTTATATTAGCTATGTAATTAGCCTTCACGACTGCGGCTCGAAGAATAATACCACTTGATCTGCAGGGTACATGCCATAACCAATAACTAGTAGATCTCTACGAGACTGTTATCATCATTTTAGGCAAATGTGACTGCGATGCGATGCGGCTTGTTTTTATGGGGACGCCCCACTACTCCGACAGCCCAGTACTCCGACAACGCAATAGTCCGACAATTTTACCCAGTTGTCCGACAACCCAATAGTCCGAAAGCCCAATAATCCGACAATTTTATCCAGTAGTCCGAAAACCCGACAACAGTCCGACAGACCAATAGTCCGACAATTTTACCCACAAGTCCGACAGCCCAATAGTCCGACAGCCCAATAGTCCTATAATTGTTGACTTTTCGACAGTATAGTCTATAATTACTGGCTCTAAATTTCGGCTTGGGGCCTGCGTGAATGTGTCCTGTGGACACCGGTGTTGGTCACCGTTGGTTACCGTGTATACACGGACGTTTTGGTAACCTGTTTAGTCATTCTACGGCCAGTCGCCGGAGCGTCAAAAAATTTTGTTAGACCAGTTCATTCTATATTTTCTCGATGTGTATTTTCTTGACTGTTTTCGTGTCTTCTACACAACGGTCGTGCATTTAGCTATTCTACTTAAAATCTGACTGTTCGGTGTACATGATTAATTAGCTCGGAGTTAGATAGCAGTCCCAGACGTTCAACTATAAGCCATTAACAATTTACAGTTGTTGAAGCAGCTAGTGTTTAAACGAATGAGGAACAAGAGAACTATAAGTGCAATTTACAAGTTCTCAAGATTTTAGAATAAGTTAAGCCGGGTTTGGGCGTTTCGCTAAAAACAAACCGTTACTACAGGGCAGATATGGTCATTAAGCTGGTAAAGAATAAACATATACATATAATTCTACTCGCTGATCACAGAAACGCGTGAACGTCGTGACTGAAGACGACATGGATGGTGAAAACGTATTTTTAAGGCGGACGCGTGTGCACACGTGTATACAAAGACGGTCCAATCTCAAGGCCAGGTTGTGGTTCGCATTCAGCAAGAAGGGTGCGTATCCGGAATCTCAAGAAGATGCGCGTGCTTTGCGTGCTGAATGCCTGATTACTACTGGGTCGGCTGCACAGTAAAAGATAAGTATCAATGGCATTAATCAAATATCTAATGCGTCTAGTTTTGATTAAAATAATCGAACGCAGCGATTTGCTATGCTTGATTTTCAAAATAAAATACCCTTGCTTTCTGCGTCAGAGCGCGCGTGAGAGAGAGAGAGAGAGAGAGAGAGAGAGAGAGAGAGAGAGGGAGAGAGAGATGTGGTGGGGAGAGCAACAATATGCGTGTGCTCACAGTAGATCCCATGTGTGCGGCAAATAGCGAAGGTCCAGTTGTTCGTATAAAAACGTTCTTACGAAAGTTCGAAAGAATCTGTAGCTGTCACCTATGTACTTAACAACATAAGAGATGGTTGCGAGTTACTATTTTTGGCGGACATAACATATCTTCTATAGACAAATCGGAATTTGTTTCTCACGAGATTGAAACGTTTGCTTGAAAAGGGTGCTTTACACAAGCATCAACGGTACCGAATGTTGGTAATTCCTTGCAGGCAGCTTCTAATAAGTATGGAAAGCAGTGTTTATTTTGAGATTGCAAAAGGATAAATTTGTTTAAAAAAAAATATGAATTCAATTGCTAATCAGTTGTTTGCCTGAGGCAATTATTTATTTACATTCGATCTAAACTCAGCCTATCATCGTGTGAAATTGTATTTATTTGGGTTTTTTCAGCACATAGAGCGTATTTGGGGTGAGGGGGGTGTGTGTGTGTGTGTGTGTTACATGGTCGCAAGACAATGAAACTGCGCATTACGTTTCCAGTGTTTCCATTTGGCATCGGCCTATAGGGCCTATAATTACAAAACTATTTAGAGTTATGGTAGCCTATTAACGCATAGGCGCAATTTTTTGGAATCAAGATACTTCATATTTCTAGGGCAGTCAGATGGTTGAAATTTGGCATATACGTAGATGTATTATACTACTCTTGATTACTGAAATAACATCGTTAGCGAACATGTTAACCATTTAGAACACTACATTTCCATGCCCCCATAGGAAATGTATGAGAGCAATATTCGGATACTGACTGCTCCTAGAGTTTTGCCTCTATCATCTTGAAACTGGAAAAACGTCTATCATGTCTTGACCCACATGGTGACCCAAAATATTTTTTGAGTACGGTGACCCGTTTTTGAGAAAATCTGGCATAAGCCCAATTTTTTGGGAATCAAGATAGTTCATATTTCTAGGTTGGTCAGATGCTTGATATTTGGCATATACGTTGATACATTATACTCCTATGGATTAATAAAATAAAATCGGTAGCTAACATGGTAACCTTTCAGAACGCTGCATTTCCGTTCCCAACAGGTCCCATAGGGGATGTATGAGAGCAATATTCGGTCAGCGACTGCTCCTAGGATTTTTTCCCGGTCATCTTGAAACCTAGCATATTTCTAGAATCTGTTGACCCACAAGTTGGCAAAAAAATCTTTTTGGTTCAGTGTCCAGTTTTTGAGAAAATGCTGAATAAAAACAATTATTTGGCATCATGAGAATTCTTACTTCTGTCCCTGTCAGAGTTTTGCCATTTTTGACATCCCTAGAGACCAGAGGCTACTATTGCTCACTAAAATAAAATCGTTAGTGGACATATTAACATTTCTATTATTGCAAATCTGCACACTAAACAATATTTCCTTGATTTGCTGATAGATGACGGGATTAGGGTCCGATTGTTTCAGCATTTAGATCGCCTGATCCGGGCGGAATTGCCTCTCGGACATCATTTACCGAACTCCGATATCCTGAACGGTTCATGATGTATTGAAATTTTTGTATCGTAGACAAATATGTCAATATGGAATGTATTAGAAATTGATTTGATGATCCAGTTTTGGAAATATCATATCTATACTTGGTATATTTCTAGTACGCGCCACGCATGATCATCTACAGAAATTGGATCTGGTATATGGTTCCAGACAATTCCACGTTTTCTTGTCCAAAAAGTCCAATTGGAAATGTAAGGGAGTGCTATTTGGACAGCAACTCGTCCTATAGTTTCTTGTAGATCATGGAGAAACTTAACATACCTCTAGCATATGTTAACCTGCATCTGACAGCCACAGATTTTCCTGGTCCATTGAGTATTATTTGCGATTTCAAGTCTCAAAACTTGAGACACTTTCAGTACACCTTAGGGCCTGGGATGTTTTTCTTTTTCTTTTGGATCCAGTGAATAATTTGCGAGGAAAACGCTTATCCGTGCCCAAAATGCCCCAAAGAAAATGTATGAGAGTGATATTCTGATAGCGACTCCCCTTAAGGTTTCTGCAGATCATGTTAAAACTTAACATCCTTCCAGAATCCGTAGTCCGACCCAAAATCAAGGAAAAGGCCATCAAATGTCAAATAAAGGAGAAATTATTGAATTTTGTTTGGCCCAGGTAGTCAGAAACAATCCAAATTCACCAGATTTAATTGCCTCAATCAACTCCAACAGGTAAAGGGAGGTAATTCATGCCAAAACCTAAAATTGGTCACTTTGACCACTGATTGACCTTGACCATGGACGGGTCACTTTCAAACCATCATGAGAATCGAAATTCATCATATTGAACTGACACAATCAACTTGAACTGGTTAAGGGAGGTAATTCATGCCAAAACAAAAATTGGTCAGATTTTTGCATGACTTGCCTCCCTTTACTTTTAATTCATTAATTTCTCCTTTATTTGACGTTTAATGGCATATTCCTTGAGTTTGGTGAAAATTCCACTACAGCAAATCAGGACACATTATTTTATACTTTATGGTCAAGGCTATCGGTTTTCAAGAAATCAGCTTTTCCATACCCTGTGTAAAACTATGGTAATTTCAACTATGGATCTTTGAACTGCGACAACACTTAGACTTTTTATCAGATCAGCATCAGACATATTCAATGATCATATGAGAAGAGGGCTTATAATACGCCTTAATGCCCAGTCATCGCAGATTTACAGTTACTTCAGTAAATGTGTTCTAGTTATTATTATTATTATTATTATTATTACTATTATTATTATTATTATTATTATTATTCCTATACAGTTTTGCATTTGATGTTCTGTTCCGGTGAATAGGTGCCTTGAATAGTTAGACTGCAGCACAGCTCATAATAGGATTAATAATGCTAAAAGAAGTTGGCATGCCTCCAGGTCAAGACAGTAAGTTAACATGTTAATTAGTGAGAAGTGCTCCGCTGAGCACTCTGAGCACAATCGGATTGGAAGGCACCGCCTCTTTGGGAAGCAATGTCTTCCATTACCATGCCCAGAATGTCCAACAGGACACCTCAGCTCACTCCAGAAGCATTCCAAGTCGTTCCAGAGCTGGGCTGTGTAATGGCCATGATGGTGGTTGTTAGTGGTGTGGTTTCTAGTAGCTGTCAATAATTACGTTTTTGATGAATTTCTTGGATGATTTTAATGTGAGAATTTGTGTACGTATGTCTGTATCTGTATTATTCCATAATTGTATTGCTTGGTAGGATGGTGTTCGTGTAGCTGCCTCTGTTCGATGGTATGTGGCATGTAGGTTGGAACTTGTTCTTGTGCTGTGTGTATGTATGTCTGCATTTATTGAAAAAAGATTGGATAGAGATGAGGGTATGTTGCCATTGTGGTAGTCCTTTAGAATTGCATGTAACTGAACCCTTCCAATGTCTTCGAGTTTTAGGATTTTGTTACTTTTGAAGGTGTCTTGTCCCCCTTCTGTTTGCGAAAATAGTTTGATAGATTGCTTTTGTAGTGATAAAAGGATGGAGGGTCACAAGAGTTTGCAAAATATTGCAGTTATTACGAAAACGGGCAACGCAACCCACGTTCATTCATAAGTGTGTCTTAACAGTATTTTCATTATGGGACTTTCATTATGAAAAAGCAATCATATCCTGATTTTTCGTAAACTCATCTCAGACCACAATGAAATTACAAATAGATGCGGTATGGATATGGGAGGGAAAAGAGAGTGGTGACCGTTTGACAATTCCCGACCGACCGCATGAGTGACAGATCGGATGACTGACCAATTGCATGAGTGACAGATCGGATGACCAACGACTGCATGAGTGACAGATCGGGTATCCACCTGCATGAGTGATGGACTGACTGGATGCATGAGTGATAGATCAGATGACTGCATGAGTAACGGACTGACAGATAGGCCGCAGACCGAATGACTGACTGCATGCATGACAGATCGGCTGACCAACTGTATGAGTGACGGACTGACAGACTGCATGATTGACAGCTTAGATAGCTGTATGCGTGACAGAGTGACGGACAGGCCGGCTGACGAACCGACTGCATGATAGGATGACCGACTGACCACATGAGTGACAGATCAGATGACCGATTGCATGGGTGATGGACTTATAAACTGCATGAGTGACAGATCTGATGACTGCATACATGATACACTGATAGACAGGCTGACAGGCCGAACAACCGACTAACCGACTGACTGCATGAGTGACACAGCAGATCACTGACTGACTGCATGGGTGACAGATCGGATGACCGGCTGCATGAGTGATGGAATGCATGAGTGACAGATCCGTTGAATGAAGGACTGAGAGACATGATGACCGGCCGGTCGACCGACAGCATGAGTGACAGATCGGATGGCTGACCGACTGCATGAGACACAGATTGGATGACTGACTGCATGAGTGATTGACGGATGGATGATTGAGTGACAGATCGGATGACTGCATGAGTGACGGGCGGAGGAGACAGACAGAACGACCAACTGCATGAGTGACAGATCGGATGACCAATTGCGTGAGTGACGGACTGACAAACTCCATGAGTAAGAGCTCGGATAGCTGTCTGAGTGATGTACTGATGGACAGGCTAACCGACCAACCAAATGACCGAGTGAATGCATGAGTGAAATATCAAATGCCAGACTGCATGAGTGATGGACTGACAGACTGTATGAGTGATAGATCTGGTGACTACATGAGTGATGGAATAATGGATAGGCTGACAGGCCGACCAACTGACTGAATGACAGACCAACAACTGACCGACCGGCTGCATGAGTGACAGTGCAGATGACCGACTATCTGCATGAGTGACAGATGGGATGACCGACTGCATGCGTGATGGACTGCATGAGTGACAGATCGGGTAAATGATGAACATGACTATCGGCCGACTGACCAACTGACTGACCACATGAGCGACCGACCTACCGACTATATGAGTGACCACCTGCATGATTGACAAATTGGATGAGTGGCGGACTGCATGAGTCACAGATCGGCGGAATGCATGAGTGACAGACTGCATGAGTCAGATGACTGCATGAGTGACAGACGGACGGACCGGCTGACAGACAGACCCACCCACCCACCGATTGACGAACCCACTGATAGACCGACCAACTGACGACTGTGGATGACTGACTTAGCGACGAATGAAGTTGTGAGACTCGGGTGTGCGTATCCTACCTGCGATATGTGAATAAACGACCTATGTCCTACAATTTCTTATGCCCAATGCATAGAATAGGGCTATGGAACTGGCGTATGTGTGTACAATATTACGTAACATCACTGAAATCACCTCGGCGTATTAGAATTGTACCATAATTACAGCGGCATAATGTGCCGAATTGGGACAGAGGCGAACGCCCCTTGACGGGATTGTTTTCCGGTTCCAATCGCGTAAACAGGTAAATATTGTTGCATTTTCTTATTCTAGCGCACAAATAGCTTCATATGATGCAATGCCAAGCTGTCATCAAGAAGTTGATACATGAGAACACGTTGAAACACGCGAGTAGCGTAACAAAAATTTATAAACTTGTCGCTATCGCGAGAGATTTGTTTATGCAATGTGACATAATTTGTGACTGGGGAAGCCCTTCTTCTTATTGAATGGATGTTCCACCATTTCACCATACCTACACATTTTAAATAAAACTCATCCACGTTGCATAGTTTCTATGCACAATTCCATTTCAATGATAGGGCGCTCAACATGGAAAATCATTTCATATTCCATTAGATTCCATAAAAATATGTTAAATACGCCCGGAATATTATAAGTTTGCTTGTATTTTTCATCTAAGATTACTTGGTGTGACACAGTACCTTTAAGCAATGGCCCAATTTAATCAAATCGTTGGTGGAACGACCCTATGGTGGTACGCTTCAACACATGTCATGATATTTTAATTGGTCAATGTGTTTTCGTGGGTATTTTGGATTTTCTGTAAATGTTCCTGAAATCCTTAAAAACACATCTCTTCCTAAACCACTTCGTAAATTTTTATCAAATTTTGGTGGCAGGATCTTATTTGGTGGCAGGATCTTATTATGGTCGGCTCTAGAACTTCTATTCAGTATTTTGATTGGTCGATGTTTTCCGCGAGAATCTTGGATTTTCCAAACAATTTCAGGAAATCCTTTAAAAAAAATACTCCTCCTCCTTTATCAATGGCTTAATGTTAAGGAGACTAGTAGAGTTGGGGCGAGCTAGGCGCTTTTTCCACACCTTTTTCCTTTGTTCTTTTCCTTTGTTCTCTCCTATGTTATTTTATTTTAACACCTTTTTTCCTTTGATCTCCGTGTCGCCTTATGAAAAGGTGTGAAAAAAGTGCCCATCTCTCCGCCATTCTGATTGGATGTTAGATGTAGAGGATTGCCATAAGCCCCCCCCCCACCCCTCATTAAATCATACGATTCCTGTCATCCAATGAGATGAGCTTAAGGGTAATTAGGGGAGTAATTGACAAGGGTTAATGTATAACGTAAGTATGATTGACAGGGTGCATGTCTGGACTCGTCTTTTCCTGTGAAGTATTCAATTACAAAGCCACGCCCCCTCATTAAATCAAGTGACTCCTGTCCTCCAATAAGGTGAGTTATGGTAATTAGCGTAATGCTGATTGACAAGGGTTAATGAGGGTAATTAAGTGATGATCTTTTGGAGCCATGCCAAACACGCAAGGGTTAATGTGATTGACAGGTTGCATGTCTGGACTTGTCTTTTCCTGGGAACTCGTTCAATCCCGAAGCCCTGTCCCCTCGTTAAGTCACGTGCCTCCTGTCATCCGATGAGGTGAGCTTAAGGATAATTAGCATAATGATTGACAATGGTTAATGCATAGCGCAAGTATGATTAACAGGCTACATGTTTGGCCTCATGTTTTCCTGGGAACTCATTCCATCATGAAGCCACACACCCTCACTAAATCTCCTGGCATCCAATGAGGTGAGCTTAAGGGTAATTAGCGTAATGATTGACAAGGATTAATGAGGGTAATTAAGAATGATTGACAGGTTGCATGTATGGACATGTATTTTTTCTGACACAGGGAGAACTCATTCAATCATGGGAGATTAATTCTAGCTATACCGTAAAGACAAATGCGGAAGATGACTCTGTTAGTCGAATGGAGTGATCATTAAACTTCTGAACTCAGTGTTTTTTAGCTGTGACAATGTACAAGGGCTGATTATCGAATAAGGACAAGCCATTAGTTATTGCTCCAACAGATTAAAATTAACAAGTTGAGCTTTAAAAACAACTCTGACCATGTGTAGCGATTATCAGAGTCATATAAAATTCAGCGAATCAATTTTCAATTGTTTTAGATTAATAACAACAACCTATTACATTTTAATGGGCCTCGAGGGGCCACACAATATTTGGAAAGAATTCCCGTCTAAGTTGACTCAGAGTTTGGACAGGTTATAGGCGATAATTATTTTAATTTCTTCAATTAAAACAATACGAGTCTTTTCACAATACTTTTAGTAAAATAAATTTTCAGTAACCATACAACCGATAAAATATACAGACGATAAATATACAGATGATAAAAATATACATACGAATAAACGAAAAATATAAAAACAAATTATATGTAAAACAAATACAAACAATAATTTAATTAAAATATAAAATGTACAAATGTTTTCGAGTGGGATCTAGTGACCTGTAAAGTTAGTGATATACATAGGGAATGATGCAACTGAGGTATTACGCAAAACTGATTTTAGAGCTATTGTTTAAAAAAATTTCAAAAACGATCTAAGCCATACAGAGCCCCCTCGGACACTTCCCCCAACCCAACCACCCTATAACTATGTATTGCCATCCACACATTTCTAACCGATAATAATAAAGCAGAATAATACTTACTCCCCCTCGATGAAGGGTATGCTAGTAATCTTCTATGTTATGGGTTAGCATATTATACGCTGTACAAAAGGAACATCTTAACCGCCCACCAACCCACGCTATAAATATGTATCACCCTCCACACATTTTTAACTGACAATAATAAAGTAGAAGATTACTTACTCCCTCTCGATGAAGGGTATGTTAGTAATCTTCTACATTACAGGTTAATGTATTATACCCCATACAAAAGTGACAGCTCAACCACCGCAACCCAACCGTTTCCCCCAGCCCACCAGCACATTTTTCCCATTCACTCATGTTCAAACGCCATGCCCCCAGGTTATTCTCGACACCCCAACCTACCCAATTCAAAAGCTCCCCTGTCAACTTTCTCACCCCTCAGCTATCATAAAATTAGATCCTATGGATACCCTGAAAGCCATTCAGCTTAGTATGATAGTCATTAAAAATTATCTGGTGATTTGTAAGTAAATCTGAAACGTTTCTGAGTACCCTTACTCAAAAGTCTATGATCTTTATTTCTAATGATAGTATTAGTATACTGAGAAATCATTTTGAAAATGTGATCGTTAACCATGGCTAACATAGTCTCAAATCCCAACCCCTTACTCCTGTAATTTAAGGTCAAGCCCTTAACTTTGCAGATATTCTTGATATCCCCCATCTGTCCATCTAGCTGTCTGTATGCATAACTCTTCTGGTCAGTACTGACAAACTTGGTTATTGTACAGCTGGAAGGAACTTCGTCCATGAAATAACTGAGTCTGCTATAGTAAATGCGGATTAGGTGGGTTTTATCACATTTTCGAACATGTACAATAGAATCTGTATCGTGATAAATGCAACTCGAGCCTACAACTACTAGACCTTGCAGCAAATGAATCCTGGCATGACTCGTGACAAATGGAGTGAACACAACATTGGTGTGATTATCCGCGCATTAACAGAGTGTGGTCTTTACATATACAGATGGATATCTTTGACATTCTATCCATCAGCAACTTCAACATGGCACTATACGCATTGACATATTCGTGCTTAGGGTATGGATTGAGGACGAAATAACCCCATAAAGAATTCAACACCTGTTTTGCCATGGTTCTAAGGCCCTTATTTTGAATGACCAAAGATTTATCTAATTTAATCCCTTCACATTCAAAATATTCCCGGACATAAACGTCTTTCTGCACATCAGTGACTGCATCTATGGGGTACCCGGATGCTTCTTGTTTAATTTTCAAAAAGTTATCGATGTACCCCTTGAAAGATGTATCCATATGCTCTTCATAGTGCCATATCATGATAGACTCCAAGATATGGTACCGCTCATACACTGTGTAGTGTGCTCGCTATCGCTATGAGTACATTCAGTACTCTGCAAATCGTGAGCGCATTTACTGCACAATGGAGAGAACAAACGTTCATTACATCTGAATGGGAGGACAGGAAAGAATAAATCTTTAGGAGGTGAACAGATACACTTTATCAGGCTGAAGTAAGACCCTAACTCCTCTACCGGTTTAATATCTCTAACGATTACTTCCGGTTCACCTAGAGGGTCGTCGCGGGTCTTACAAACGTAAGGATATAATGAAGTGATATCCATGTATGCTATATACTCGTATGCTGCAGCCTGGTGATGCACACATATGGCATTGCTACGGCCACCATAGAGGGCATCACGCACGATAAGTGGCTCATGATACGTTCTGCCTTTGGGCCTTAAAATCGCAACCCCACATTTCAACTACCTTCAAACCCATACGTCTAATCTCGCTAGATTTAGAAAGCATCTTCTGATACACTTCATCTAAAGTTAAATTAGGCTAAAAAAATTACTAGGTCGTCATACGCTTACTAGGCCGACATATCATACACATGTGTACATAACAGCTGTAGTACTCAATGTACTCGTTCGTGTTGGGGCAGTAACCGTCCATCGATCTGTTAAACGATTCAGTTTCACCGCCAGTTAGAGCATGTTTAATGAACACATTCTTAGAATGAGCCAGGTAATCTAGCCATTTACATGCTTCTGTGGAGTAATATTTCTTGTTGCATAGGTTAACATACCCTGTAACAGGCGGAGCTACTAGTACCTGGGGAACAAAGTGCCCAAATTCCGGAATTTTGGGACCGGTCTGCTGTCAAAGGATGGCATATACCAAAATGATCCTTGAACCATGGAGAATACCATCTCACTAGACATCCTTGCGGATCTGAATGTTAAAGGTCACTTTGCCCATGAAATGTAGGTCAAGGTCGTAATTGTAAAGAATCGTGTATAACTGCCTTGAAAATCATATTTAAGCACCATTCTTTAACGTATTGTATCAACTGAATTACAGAATATATATTGTTATGCTCGAATTCAACATAGGGCGGTGCATTTAGCTTAGATTAAAAAAAATGTAGTCATTGTAAAGGAAATAGACGCAATGCTATTGGATAGTGGATAACACACTGATACATGATGAAGATTTTGGTTTTAATGTTTGTTACTGCCACAGACACATCCATATATTTTCTTAGATACTTGTGTATGTTCTTGTTTTAAATTGCCGTGAAACGATCAAGGGATTTCACAGGCTGATGTAAAAGACAATACACTATCCAAACTCCAAACCAAAGACCGATTATGTAAAAGTATGTACTATGTCAGACTCGACGCGAAGCTGAACCTCTAGACGATATTAAATCTACAGGTAAAATAATAATGGCAATGCATATTTGACAAGCTGACACAGCAAACGCCTTTCGTGTTTTAAATAAATTGTGACACATGGTTAGAAAACAACATCCCAAAGTGACATCCCAGGTGTTGCAATGCATACACACAATACACACTCCATAAGCTTGTGGCAATAAAACAGTAACACAAATATCTTAACCTATAGCGGATCTACAGAAATCAAAAAGTCTACATCTTACATGTGGTAGTGAAATCACAACTTGATCATCTACACAAGCATTTGATTACAAAACGATGTGTGTTATTTGTGTCATAACTCGATCTTGTGGACATTGACTATGTCGCTCATGGCCATTAGAGGCGTTCGAAGAGAGGTTACAAGAAAAGGGCAGATTTGTTTGTGATGGCTATACTGAGCATGTTCTAGGATAGTTTGAGGCAAAGAATATAGTGTCAAATTAGCATTTGGATATGCTAGGTGGTATACAATCTAACATAGATGAGTGGCAATCATACATGCATTCCTTTGACGACAGTGTCAATTAATGATAACCAAACCGCCATCTTATGGTTAATATGTCTTGGTGGATGATACTTCACAGAGAGTCCTGTTCTATGAGCGGAAGGTAAATTGAGGCCGACAAGATGTTGCCATATCTCACAGTGGTCGTTCGACCAGCAGTCTCTACTTACTTGAAATGAAACAGCTACCAACAATTAGTCATTTAGTTCACAATGTAATTATGCATACAGCTTTCGCATGGGCAGAGAGAAAGCACAATGGCATATCACCAGGCATACTGTTACAGCAAAGAAAGTGCTTTCTCCTTCGATCAATACTCACCATTCTGTTACTTCTGATATACAGCTGGCCCTGACAGCGGCTCTAGGATTATAGACTTAGAAAGCTTTACCGACTCCTGGGAACCGGGTACCCGGCTCCCCACTGCCGAGTACCCGTTTACCATAGAGCTCATTCTTGTTTGCATAGCAACAAGTGCAATACATGCTTTTCGCATTAAGGATTTTAGTGTTTTTTAAAAGAATCTAAGTCTTTAATCAGTGATAGTTTGTGTGTTCTGAAAGGATAACTAAGGATTATGGAGAATACCGCCCAAGACAACCAGGTTGTATTGTTCTTTATATCCATAGTTAAAAGACTTAGGTCTCTAAATTTCGTTGTGTCGCATGTTCCAATTTCTAACCCCATAGAATCTGGGACGTGTGCTAGCAACGATATATGCCAGACGATCGCCTTCTTTAAACCCCAACAGGCGATCGGCAGATATGAAAATAGGTGTTTGCTACGGTATTTCTAACACGAATATCGGCTGACGTCGTTCTCCGTAGAATCCGAGCGGGTGACGTCACACCCGGTCGCTCGGATGTTTATGTGAAGACAAATTTTTTCATTAATTCGCGCATCTTGTTCTGGGTGCTGCGTACTAAAAAATGGTACCGGAAACTTTAGAATGATCAAGTTTACGTGCGATCACGATCGGTTTGCAATGATCGGTGGTTTCAAAATTCTTGAGTAGATGCGTGGTCTGCGGTTTTACCGTGTGAGACAGCAGTTGTTATACATTTTGTTGTTTTCTTCACATATCGTGCTGCGTTCGTTAGGAGTATAATTTATATTGATTAGTAAATATACCCTGAATGCTATGCGATATGATTCCTGGAGCCGTTACACATCCTGTAGGATCTATTATGGGTGTGTTGTGCCCGCCGCGTTCTTGTCGTCATAATCAATGCGATCGTTGTTGTAACGTGGCGGGGTGGGGTGCGGGAGGTTACGGTTAATTTATGAGTCAAAATATTTGAAAATTAATTGTCTGCCTTCCATCCGTGTCTCGTTCCGCTTGTTTATTGTAGGTTTGTGCTTATTTTATAGGCCAAGCCAGCCCCGCCATCATGTGACGACTGCCATAAGTTTGTCCGTGTAATGTTCAAGGACCATGTCTGTTTTAGGTGTGCCCTGTGTAATATAGATCATAGGTGTAATGTTTGTGCAGTGTGGTCCGTCGAAACGATGGTTAAGTTCCTTGCCCAGAAGGACTTGGCTGGGTCTGATGCGGGGTCAGGCGGTCCGAGAGGAAATCGTGGAGCGCCCGGTTCGGCTGGTGGGGGTGCTCCACGTCCCCAGCTGGAGGTGGCGGAGATGGCACCGCCGGCGTGGTTTGGTCCGGCTATGCAGGGTTTTCTGCATAGCGTTCTGCCCACGCTGGTGTCGTCCCTGCTACCAAAGGTTGGGGGGGCAGTTTCTCCCCATGCCTGGTACGGATCCTGTCTTCGGACAGGATTCTGGACTGGTTACCGAGGGGGCCGTCTCGTACGGCCCCCTGGCGGGTCCGTCTGGCTTCGGCCAGACGGGTTCTGTCTCTCTGCGGCCACCTCCGGGTGGTCCAGTAGCGGTGGCCGGTCCGTCAGGTGTGGGAGCCGTCCGCCAGGACGGCTCCACGGTTTATTCGTCTAGTGACGGCTCTTCGGAGTCTGAAGACGATGAGGCCGAGGAGGAGAGGTTGCTGCGGCCCGTGAAGCCGCAGGTGGAGAATATGGAGGTTGATTCCGTCCTGGACGGAACCGGCCTCCATTTGTCTGGTTTGGCGCAAGCCAGGTCAGCGGCTCCGCCTGCGGCTGAGGCCAATCCGTTACCGTGCACCGGTTCCGCGCAGCTTGGTTTGTCACCAGCCGTCAGGGGAACCGGTGTGCCGGGCCAGGCGTGGTACTCACCTATCTCACCTGGTCTGGCAGCCGGACATGGGGTGCCGTTGGCGCCCGTGACCGGCTATGGTTCCGCGACGGTTACGGGTCCGTACGGTTTTCCGTGCGGACCTACCCCATGGACCGGAGTGTTTCATGGGGTGGCGGCGGAACCATGTGGTAGCGGAGTGCCTGGCGTGTCAGCCATGGCTCCTGGCCGGGAGGCCATGGCTGGCAGACCCGTAAGCATGTCAACGGGTGACGTGTTTGCGGGGGTATCTTCTTCGGAGTTAGATTGGTCTGATGCTCTGGCGTGGCTAGCCAGAGTTGACCCGTCTGTGGTTTCGGCCACGGCCGATGAAGATGCGCCCCGTCCGTCGGTTGCGTCGATTAGGACGGGGATTTTGCCCGCGGCCCGGATCCAGTCAGTGGGACTGGATCCACGGTTCATTGATTTGTTGGATGCTATTTATAGTAAACAACTAATGACCAAGGGTCAGCTCCCTGCGGCCTCCAGGGAGGTGCGGGCAAGGTGCCGTATTCCGCGGGGTGAATACGACAGGTATGGTGTAGTCCCGTCGGTCACGGAGGATGACCGATGGGTACTGGGTGTCCAGAGTGCCGGGTCGGGTGGTCCCGGTCCGGCACTAGTGGATAAGGCCCAGGTACACCAGGAAGAAGTCCTGGCCCTATGCGATGAGGGTGTGAGGGCAGCCATGAGCGCTGTCAATCACTCCTATCGTCTACTTCAGTCGGTGTGGGCTGAAGCGGGGGCAGGCCACCCTGTGCCACCTGTGGCGCTATCGTGCGTTAATGACGGCTTGGTGCTGTCAATGGACGCATTGGCAAGGGTGCAAGCGCGTGTGACGAAGTCCAGGTGGCAAATGGTCATTGACCATATGCGTCCGGCTACGGCAGTCAGGGAGCGTCTTCTTGGGACGCCCCTGACAGGGCCTAGCATCTTTGGTGGCCAAGCGCGGGCCATCTTAGAGGACACCGCCAGTATTGCGCAGAATCGGTTAGCGGTAAATCTCCAGCTAGAGCTGGTGCGGCAAGCGCACGCACTAGGGGCTGTGGGCAAGCCGCTAACCGGACAGCCTTCAAAGAAACAGAAAAAGCATAAGGGCAAGGCGAAAGCCAGGCCTATTGCGACGTCTGTTTCGGCTGGGTTTTCGGAGCCGCCGCCGGCGAAGAAACCCAGGAAGGCTGTAGAGGCGCCTACCCTCCCCAATGTTGCTCCTGACCGCCCTAGAGGTGGTAAGGGCAAGGGGAAGGGTAAGGGTAAGGCCTCAAAGGGCGGACAGAAGGGGCCGAAGCGTACCTGAGGGTACGCAAGCTCCCTTCATATCCGCCTGGACAGCACCTGTGCGACAGGAACAGCGGTGCCAGTTATACCCGTCGTACCTAGAACGAAATGGTTCTCACTCTCTCTCGTTAAGAAAGGGGGGGGGGGCGGACTGCGAGCCGGACAACCCCGTTAGACGTCGAGGCGTCTATGGTGGGTGGAAGACTCATGCGTTTCGTCGAGGTTTGGCGAGGTGTGACGTCAGACAGTCTGGTCCTGGGATGGTTATCCCAGGGTTACATGCCGGAGTGGTGGGACTTTCCGCCACAAAATCTGTCTTTGGCACCAGTCTGGACACCCGTACCAAGGGAGCCAGACAAGTTAGAAGCCGTTCAAAAGGAAGTGTCGGGTTTGCTTCTGAAGGGAGCAATAAAACCAGCAAACCGGAACACTCCAGGCTTCTATTCAAACATGTCCTTTGTCCCCAAGAGCACGGGGGGATGGAGACCCATACTCAATCTCAGGCCATTAAATTGGTTTATCCATACGCCTCGGTTCCAGATGGAAACACCGATGTCGGTAATGGCGGGATTGAGGAAAGGAATGTGGTGTGTATCGATCGATAGATAGACATCTGTGGATCTGCCATAAAAAGCCTTATGGCGCCGCATCCATGGATACTATCTCTCGTTGGGTCGTCGAATGCATTCAGACTACTCATGAGATGGCGACTGGGCACCAGGTGCAGGGCGTAAGGGCACACGATGTTAGAGGAATAGCCGCCTCGACCGCCCTTTACAATGGTGTTCCGTTAGAGGACATCATGGCCGTTGCACAATGGCACTGTGAGTCCTCATTTACGGATTACTATATGATGGATGTGTCAGACTCAGCCAATCCACTCGCTTTAGCTGTTTTGAAACGATAGTTAGTGACCACACTGCTTTTCCCCTTTTTTCACTTTGGTAAGAAAAGAACCTAAAGCAGGCATGGTCAAGCGAGAGGATGTCAACCAGATTGTGTCACTGATGGCCGAACCGGTGTATGGTTGTAGGCGGTACGTCTGAAGTCCTGTTATCATAAGGTAATTCAACAAGTGAGAGTTTTTTGTATTATGTATATGTATCATGTTCATTCATCTTATATATTCATGCTCATTCCCAGGCTAATACAAGCGATATGCAGGGAGTAGTTAACCCTCTTGGCATATTGGTGTTTCAGGCGAGATACATGTTCGTTAGTTCTCTCACTTTTCTTAGGAGGAAAAAGGGGTGGGGGGGTGGGCTGTGACGCGAATGTGATTCGGTTCCGTGAACTTGACGGTCCTTTTAGGTCTCGGTTAGTCAAGTTTGAAGTCTAAAATCTTTCTCCAAGGGGCAAAATTAGCATGTATGGCTTGCCCCTTCCCACCAGGTTACTGATCAAATCTGGTGTATATCAGAAGTAACAGAATGGTGAGTATTGATCGAAGGAGAATGCAGGAAATGTCAATTTCCCTTTCTCCGAGATCTAACAATACTCACCATTCTGTTACGGACCCAGCCTCCCAGCCCCACGGAGGCAAGCCATAGTTTTCTCTTGTTTGGTGGCTATGCAAACAATATGAGCTCTATGGTAAACGGGTACTCGGCAGTGGGGAGCCGGGTACCCGGTTCCCAGGAGTCGGTAAAGCTTTCTAAGTCTATAATCCTAGAGCCGCTGTCAGGGCCAGCTGTATATCAGAAGTAACAGAATGGTGAGTATTGTTAGATCTCGGAGAAAGGGAAATTGACATTTCCTGCATTGTATGGCATACTCCGCAATGTGACAGCATGAGCAATGTAGATATACACGAAGCCATCACAGCTGCAACTAAGGCTCGGGCAAAGAATACGATCCATGTAAGATCTGACACAGACACACCATGGCAGTGGCGAAACAACCAACAACGGAGAAAGGACTTACATTAAACAGGTCATAGTATAGTTGTGAAACCAGTCCATTCAAAGGGTCCATAGCACACCTAATCAATATCGCCACTGGTGCAATTACTGACTTCCAAGTAGGGTACAGACTGACCAAGTCAATCTTGATGCCCCATGCCTTCAGGAAATTGTAACGCTGAACACGTTTGTATGTATGATTACTGTATTCTGTGGCTGTAGTAGTAGAAACATCATACAGCTGCAATCAGTCCTTCTTCTCTTTTGCCCACCATGCCGTGTCCTCAGCCAAAATCCTTAGTTTCCTCAGGTCCATTCTTGACTTGAGTGTACCTAATCATACTTTCTTGAGGTCACCTCGTAGTACGCTTTGCAGATTTATGCAATGACGTCCTCTCCTGGCTCTTTATTTGCTGGCTCCGAGTAGGGCGAATTCCAAGGCCCTCTGTGCTGGTGTGTCTTCCTGCATTCTTAGCACATGGTCAAACATAGACCATCTTTGCTGCACGACTTTTACAGGCAGCGGCGGCGTATTACACATCTTGTATAGTGCATCATTGGAAATTATGCACTCTGGCCATCGGTGTTCAGTGATGGTACGTAGGCGTTCGCGGTGGCAGCGTCAAGTTTGTCGAGAGCTGCCTTTGGAGCTGCCCAGCTGTTCCAGTTATACAACATCAAGGATACGCAGGTTGCATTGTATAAACGTAGTCTTTTACCAAGGGCATCTTTGATCTACGAATCCATAGCTTACAGAAGGACTGGAAAGCTATGTTCCCCATGATGCAGCGTGCAGCAATGTCAGCAGTACTGCAAAGCAGTGAGCCCAGGATTGTATTTTTCCTCCATGGTTCGCCGCCACGGAGCGGATCGTCATTTTCTTTAGTTACATGCTTTGTAGATAGGCATATGTGGGTGAACTCTGTTTTGGATTCATTCATAAAGAGATTCTCAAAGTTTGCTTGCACCTATTGGGAGAAGTTCGTCAAGGGGTTTCTTTTCCTCATCTATAAAGTCCACATCGTCGGCATATTCCATCTCTATCGGCATGCCCAGTATTGACACCGGGTGGGGGGAGGGGGGTTGGGGTGTGTGTGTGTGTGTGTGTGTGTGTGTGTGTGTGTGTGTGTGTGTGTGTGTGTGTGTGTGTGTGTGTGTGTCTGGTCTTGTAGGGTTCCCCCGCACGGATTTCAATGCAGCAGCCAGGTAACAGGTAAAGAGCACCGGAGATATACCATCTTCCTGTGGGGAGCCGATTAATGTCTCAAACTCTACAGACTTCACTGACTTGACTCGTACTCTCAGGTTGGTGTCTGCAAGCAGTAGTCTTACTAGTCGTAGCTCATCTTCATTACAACTGGCCTGTACGTCTAGGATCTTTGAGCGCTTAATTGTGTCAAAGGCTCGTGACATGTCAATGCCCATTTTGTGGAAATCCCAGTGTTTGGACGTAACTACCGAAACAAGCATGCGTTGAGCCCATACAATGTCTGCGCCGCTGCGTTCACATGTGAAGCCACTTTGACATGATCCGGTGAAGTCGTTGATCTTGTCTTGGATGCAGCATAGAGTAACATTGGATCGGATTTTCCGTATGCTGTTAAGGAGCACAATTGGGTCACAAATTGGCTGGGGTGGGGGTGGGAGGGGGCAGTGGCATCTTGGGCTTG
This sequence comes from Chaetoderma sp. LZ-2023a, assembly GCA_034401795.1. Taxonomy (NCBI): domain Eukaryota; kingdom Metazoa; phylum Mollusca; class Caudofoveata; order Chaetodermatida; family Chaetodermatidae; genus Chaetoderma; species Chaetoderma sp. LZ-2023a. The sequence goes on from CM067372.1 coordinate 132,559,583, forward strand.
GGTAGCGGGATAAGGATGCCTTGGCCTACAGCGTCGATGGGAAGGTGATGTATAAAAGCTGAATTGATTATGTGCGTGATCGGTTTTGAGATAATGTCACTTGCATATTCCAGTCCAGATGCACGTCAATTTTTCAGGGCTTTAAGTGCCTTCTCAACCGCTGCTGTATTAATTGGTGTTAGTAATGGCCTGGGGTCTCCTGAGAATGGGTACAAGGGCTCATCATCGTGGTCAGTGAACTGTTCCTTGAACCATTCTCGAATTGCCTCGGCTTTTCCCTGGTCAATCCCGATAAAGTGTCCTTCAGAGTTGTATACAGTTAGTGGTGGTGTATAGTCAGCAACTCTCAGGGCTTGGGCTGCCCGAAATATTTTGTGGCTGTCATATGTGGCAGTGATTTCATCTGCTAGGGCATCTGCTTGTTGGATAGCAAGATCTTTTAAACGTCCGCTAATGTGGTGCAGAATGTTATTGAATTCCTGGCGTAGTTGGTACGATCTTCACTTTGGCCACTTTGATAGATGCGCAGACGTAACACTTTCTGCTCTGCTGACAATTTTACTACGAGAGGGTCGTCAGTATACCTAGTTCTGTTGTTTTTAGAACACCTATGGTGCTAGTAGCTGATGATTCCATAGATATCAGTATTTTGGTTATGGCTTCGTTTAGATCAGAGCTGACGTCGGTGTTAGCTATCTGCTCCTCGAGGGCCTTTTTGTATGACATATGAATGTCAGTGTCGCTGATGAGTTTGGGTATGTTGTAGTGACTCTACCTTCTTGCCTGGTATGGCGTTTATGCATTAGGTAGAGCTGAACACGTTTCAAATACAGGAAATGAAGATTAAAGATTTGCTAAAGCCATTTCAGAAAAACGCAGACTTCACACTTGATAATAATGGCACGGATTGTATGTAGCATGCGGTGGGCAAGCTGGTGTATTCCATGTCATTATTGAACATGAATGCAATGTGGTTCCCCCTTCGCTCTTCGACAGTCATAAAGTTAATCTCTGTTATACACTATTGAATCACATGTGCTGTATTGTATGCATTACCCGGAGAAGACTGCAAAACAGCTGTTGTTATAGATGCTATGCATCTAATTCGGAAATGGTCATTATTCTATAAGGACAAACTGCATGCCACAATCGCAAACAGGCAAAACAAACAAAGCTTCTAAAAAGCTTCACATGTGAAACAACAATTCTTTGTTTCTATAGTGACTGTTATGAATATACCAGTTTGAAGGAAAGTGGAAAGTCATGGATGGTTTTTCTGCTCCCGATCAAAATGGTTTCTTTGCAGTTTGCATAAATAATGACAACTTTCTACAACATTGTCTACTTTTTGCCCCGTATGTGGGGCTTAGAATACACCTTCCGTATCCTCTGCGTGTCGTAAGAGGCGACTAACGGAGGTAAGGGTGAGGTAACCCGGACAGAAACCTCGAGTGCTGAAGACGGCGGTTCCAGGCCGCACGGCGCACTCTAATAAACCATGGATCCACGCACTTAACGCATATGATCATGTCGATGGTCACTTACAGGACTGGCGGTATGATCAGCGAACGAAAAGAAGAAGAAGAAGAAGAAAAGTCTACTGAGTACATGGACTCGTATATTCTGTCGTACTTGGCTGGTGGATTCAGTGATACATGTAAACAGCTAAAGTCACTAACAAGGATGCTTAATCAATCCCGTGCCTAATGATTACACATTGATAGTCGGATCAGCATGTCGTTCTTTATACACTTTATGCTGCAAGGGAAGAATATGCGGAGTAGATTTTAACATGTACAATTATTATCCTCACGTTATATACATGATAACTGACCACACTGTTATGCCTGTCGACACATCATCCAAAAATCTAAAATATCTGCAGGGCAAATGCCCAAGTTGAAGGTACTACTTGGGCATCAAAATTATTAGTTTTCGTTTTCGGCAGACATGAACTCCTCTTCATCAGAGAAGGTCAGTTGTCATATTAGACGGTACCCCGCGACGTCCTTTCACGTGTCCACCACACCTTGGGCCTCAAGACTACAGTTTTAATTTTTTGGCATAGATTACCTCCCTTTAACCATACACGCTGATTGAGATTGTTAGATTGAGTGAAATTTTAGGTTCTAGAACGACGCAGCTATCTTTGACCCCTCAGGGCTTTTCCTTGATTTTCATGAAAACATTACCACCGGTATATCAGATATGCCTGATCTAATGATTATGATTTCGGAGTGGCCGGAGTTCAATGTCAATCTCACCCAGTAAGCATCAATGTATTCAGTTTTCGTTTATTTTTGCAGAAATGGATTTCCGTTAATTATGCATATCAGTGTTAGATGATGTTGTATGGTCCTTAATGTCGAGACATCGCAGATTTTGCTAGTTTTAACACATACGCACGCTTATAATCCATTCCATAACGGTAATTAAACCTTTACAAATCCTTTTATCTCACACTAAGAGTAATAATGTTACGCTCTAGCGACGTAAATAGAAAACAATGTTTTGGCACGCGCACACAGCTGCCTGCGCGACCTTCACGCTCCATAATAGCTATCATGACCGAAATTATAACTCGCGGGTGGGGGTGGGGGAGGGTCCTGTGCAAAGTTTCTGAAATTCTTACCTGGGGCCCTCGGAACTGCCGTTGTTAGCATTGAGAGAAATTTAGGGCCCAGTTGCTCCTGTAACGCGGGTGGGGCCCCTAGGGTCAGAGGGCTGTGGGATTTGGCCACCTCTGTCTTATGCAGTACAACTCAGAAATAATTTGGAATATTTCAAACACAAAACTGCGATGTCTTCCAATCCAATTATGTTAAAAATAGTCAATAGAACATTTTTTATATCATGTTCAAAATTGTTTTCTTTTGGAAAGTCGTCGGAAAATCGGCTGAGGACGCAATTGGAAGCAGACTATAACATTAACCTATACCTATATACATATACTTCTTTATGAGTTGTACTCTAGGTGTGGCATCTATGCGCGTAGCTTGAAGTTTTGCAGGACCCCCATAAATTAAGACAAACAAAAGGACTTTTTGTGTCCCATTTTGGGGCCCCTGGAAATTTGGGGACCTTGTGCAAATGCATTTGTTGCCCTTGTTCGGCACTGATAGCCATGGCTTTCGTAACTTTCTTGTTATCGATATGTTGTGAAATGTATTAAAAGTGATGAAATGTGATGATCAATTTCAAAGAAGCACTTGGACAATCCACCTTTCCAGATGATTTGATGTCATATAACGTTATACTCAGCTAAGCGGCGTGTAGGATGACGTCATAATCATTACGTCATAAATGATTCTATTAGACCCGTCTTTAACTCTCAATAGTCCGACACGTAGGCAGCGACAGCACCCAGTCGAATTAGTTTCAAAATATTCAACAGCTTACCTGTATTGTTTTCTGGAAATTGATAGTCAGGGAGTTCAGAGATCGATCGATTCCAACACGAGCGAGGTGTGGGTGGAGCTTAGATAGAGATGGGCGAGGTATAGCTAAAATGGAAAGGTTCATTGAATTGATCAATCGGGAATAGGCCTAATGCCAGTTCTACAATCACAAAATGCTGCGTTTGTCACTTTATCGATTGAGATCCTCTATTTTTAAAACTGAACTGATTCGAATGCATAAAGCTGGTTTTTAGATAGCGAATGTGACTCAGTGAATGAATTCAATCTGTCACCGCCTCACTCAAATATATGAAGTCATTCTCAATTACGTCACATACAAGATGACGTCACACTAACTCGAATAGGAACATATCTAGCTCTGTCATGGACATTGAAAAGTCCGCCAAGTGTATGAATGTATGGCTTTAATGTTTAATAAACATTCATTCTGTTGACTATTTTGAAACTGACCATTGTCCAAGTATGCCATGTGTCTGTGTGTGGCTGATAATATGTCGGATTTCCGGTCAGTTTGTGTCAGATCAATGACCCAGCTGACATTGTGACGCCATTATCGCGCAATGACCTTTTTTAAAGCAAACTCATTAAAAAAATAAGTGTTTCATAAATAGACAGTGGGACTGGTATATGATGAATACGCATTCAGATATCTCTCTGGCTTTAAATTGACTGAATTGAAAATGGTAGTTGATGACCAATAGACCTATTGTTCATCGGTAGTTGGAAACTACATCTGTCAATGGTTTTTGACTGACATTGGACATTAAACATTTGGCTTCCATGCCATTTCTCGGCAATTGAATGACGTGCTGGACTGCGCACGAATAACTGGGCTGGTCTAATCTTCTGAAATTATATTCTTCTGCGTTGCTCTGGTCATGCGTTTATCTCGGATTGGGTCGGGTAGGCGGTTATCAGCATCATATCGTCAAATCCCCACCCAATCCCACCCCATAGCTTGGTGTCGACGGTGGTAGCCATGCACTTGGGCAGTTCTGTTTGTGGAGAATACTATCGGAGCGTTTTTTCTAAGTTCTAATAACTAAAATCCTTAAATGCGCGATTAGTGACGAAGAATCTAGTCAGCTATTAGATCCAGTTTACTAATTCTCCACAACCTGACCTCTCGTGTGACAGTTTCGCTAGACGTCATTTAATGTAATGATGTTGCATGGCTGTGCTAGATTATAACAGATCATTACGCAACACTGTCTTATAATTACTAACCACTGTATAAATCATGTTAGATTTATGCACCCAATGAAACAAGTGTGACAAGAATGAGATTAACCAATACAGGGATGCGTTTATAACAACACAACTTAAAGGTAGGAATGGTTCACTTGAGCATGAGTCTCTCTCTCTCCCTCCAGCTCTCTCTCTCTCCCTCCAGCTCTCTCTCTCTCCCTCTCTCTCTCTCTCTCTCTCTCTCTCTCTCTCTCTCTCTCTCTCATCTATCCCTCTCCCATCCCTCTCGCCATCCCCTCCTCTCTTTATCCATCTCCCCATCTCCATCCTCCCTCTCTCTCTCTCTCTCTCTCTCTCTCTCTCTCTCTCTCTTTTTCTCTCTCTCTCTCTCTCTCTCTCTCTCTCTCTCTCTCTCTCTCTCTCTCTTTCTCTCTCTCTTTCCCATCCCTCTCGCCAGCCCCTCCTCTCTTTATCCATCTCCACATCTCCATCTCTCTCTCTCTCTCTCTCTCTCTCTCTGCATATGCGTGCGTGCATGCGTGCGCGTTCATCTGACAATCCATCTGCCCCATCTATATTCCAGTTTCGTCTGGAAACTGGGATACTATTTCTTATTTTTTAAGAACATATATTAGCTAGAGAGAAGTTTATTTTTATGCCAAATGTTGTTGTACGAGGGCGTATGAGAAACCTTTGAGCCCAACATAGAGCAACAACGGTTGATCTGGTTGCTTTGAATATCTTTCTCTTGGGGGTCATGCATGTTTCCACTCCACGAATTCGTGTTTGGATTCAGGATCGTAGTGATAGACATATGTCTCGCCACATGTTGCTAATATGTGAAAGAGTGACCGTTCCCAACATTTCATTGTACTTAGTAAAGTGAGCCCGTTGATAGTGACTCTGGCCATCTTCATTTCTGGTGTGAGCCTTCTTGCTACCCACCTGGAACATACATTTGACATGTGCAAATTTCGGTGTGGTATTTCATCAATCGATCTATGCGATAACCAAGTCCCTAATCTATCTGATGACTAGAATTGGCGTTCTTCATCACCAGTTCACGCACTTAGGTTCAAGTATCCAACGTTTGTCTGTGGTGTACCGTAGCTGGGGGTAGACGCTGGGCAGACTGCACAGAGACGAACATGAATCTGCTGCGGAAGCTTGACCGCTAGTGTCTAAACCTTATGACAGCCCTATACGCCAATTTCTCCATTCTGAATGATGGGTGGCGTTAGTATGCTTAAACAACTACCACAACAAAACTGCAAATATAAGCAAAGATTACGCTAATGTTATTACATACGCTGGGGTATATCAACCATATAACATAAAGAAATATTTCGTATTGAATCGGAATCTAGGTTGGCTAAAATCTGTCTTGCAACCCCTCATAATAGTAAGGTTCAAGTCTGTGTGACAACCTAGGTTCCACTGGAAACGGAGTGCACCATGACACAATCCATTTTACTCTAAAATACCACTAATCCGAATATCTAAATTTGCATTATACCATTTGACTTGTGCTTTCCATCTACTTATATTTGGCCACACACGAATATTCGCTTAGACGATTAACACTCACGTTGGCCAGAGACGGATTCTGTAGTGGTTTTGAGAAATGTCTAGATGTAAAACTAGAGATTATTGTTTGAAAATGTATGACTGGAATTACAGGCTGGATAACTGAGTCATCATTTCAGTGGTACATTTTCAAGAGTAGCCTCCTCTTCTTCTGCAAATGGACATTTTCTATGAGACGATTGAAATATTCTTGAACGAATTTAATGATTGCCCTGTTAACGTACGTTTTTAAAAATTATCAAATAAACTGCTAGTTTCGTGTTACAAAAGAAGTGATTACCGTGTCTTGCGCTTAGATTTAATCTCAAGAAGAAAATCAAACGTGCATGACTTAGGTGAAGGTAAAATATTTTGAAGCCTATAGATGGAATAAGATAAGTTTGCTATATGCTTCTATGACTAAGCAAGCCATTTACGTTATGTATGTTATGTTTCCGGAGCTTAAGCTCGGTACACACGGTACAGCATGTTGTAAGCGTGTACACAATTACAACATGTTATATGCAACAAAAGGTTGGCTGGGAAAATAGAACACTTTCCTATTTTCATCCAACGTTTTCATCCGACTTTTTCATACAGAACTTGGCCCATGTGCTTCGGTTTTTTTCATTCAAGTTGTTTTATACAATTTGTTCTATGCAGCCTGCTGTACCATGTGTATCGAGCTTTAAAGAAACAATAGTCAATAGATATATAAATTCGATATAGGGAACCATGTCCATAAAATCCTCATAATTGGCCAATACTACATTTAATAAAATATGATGATACACTTCTTTATTTAGTTTATATGTTCTTCTGAAACGCGCAGGAACAAGCATGGGCCAATGTATACATGCTCACCATTTTCTGAATGCCAAAAATGCACAAAGAGACCTAATAATGAAACAACTATGAAATACAATCCAGCCTTTCAATGTCTGCAGGAAATACATCAGAATAAATTGTGTGTGTTTAACTTGTAAGTGCGTTGTCGGAGCTAAGTGAATTAATAGCCTAGGTAAGAATTGCGACGTAAAAAGTCATAAACTGTTATAAAGATGTATAAAGGTGATTTACAAAGATATCACATCAAAGGGACAACATGTTATTTGATAGTATGAAATATTGATTGCTTTCATATTTCTGACGTCATATGTAACATGATAATATGATAATGGCAAAATGATTACGTTTATGAACGTTGTCTTTCAACTCTAATTATGAGATCATCCACCCTATTGAATGGAGTCCATTAGAGCAGTCATTACATTTTATTTACGATAATTTCATGGCAGAATGTTAAGTTTACTTAAAAATATTACGCACGCCAGGACAATATTCGTTGTGCATGGATCTGTGCTGGATAATACACCTGCATTGATGTCGGTGTTGTAGAGTCAATGCCTGGCTCTGTGGTTCTCAGGTGTCATTATGCTGTAGCTATGCCGAATGTTAATATGCTCATATATTTCATTATCCAACGTTTGCACGCCGGATGTGAGCTGGCTGTGCAGTGACCGAAGTGATGCCACAATGGTGTGAAAATTACAGCGATCCATTTCTAGCTATGGTCCGCCCATTTCTAGCTGTGGTCCGCCCATTTCTAGCTATGGTCCGCCCATTTCTAGCTATGGTCCGCCCATTTCTAGCCAAACCCGCCCACCTTTTATACGTGTTGGCATCGATTTATATACTTTGAATCCTGAATTCCCAGAATCCTAATTTCAAGGTAAGTTGTTGAATATTTTAAAACACATTTGACTGGGCCGTTGCTGGCTATTAATTTCAAAATCTTCAATTGATTGGTTATTAAATTGTAAATTCATCAAAGACCTGCAATTCGTACACTCGTGACGGACTTTTTCTATTTCTGTGACTAAGCTATACCTCATTGCGACTGTGACATCGGCTAACAAGTGACGTAATGGCGTATGACATCATATGCATGAGTGAGATAGATGAAGTAGATATGTTAATTTTATTGTATCTTTGGCCGTGCAGGCGCTATGCTGCATTCGCGCTGCTTCCACTTGCGTCCCCAGCCGGCTTTCGGGCTTAGCCCCTGGCCACTGGCCCTTAGTTATTTATCCAGTGGATACGCTAAGGTAACGCAATTGCAATTGTTTCGCATGTTATTTATTGAAAGTAGGCCTTATTCTAATTCGTATTCAAATAAGCAAGTCAACAGTTAGATTCAATCTTTAAACAAAGCCATTTCATTTTCGTATTCTACTCGACATAGCCTATTTGTAATGATGGATACTGACACTAAATATTTGCTCTTAGATCACAATGAATGCTTTAAGGAATGTGATCTCTGTGGGTTTTTTTTATCTTTAACTCTGTGAATCCAGAATTCCCAGAATCTCAATTTCAAGTGTACGGTCAGGTAAGCTGTTGACTATTTTGACGCCAATTTGACTGGAACCTGTTGCTGCGATATGCAGCAACCGCTCCACGTTTAATTAACCTGAAAATATTCAACAGAATAATTCTATCATTGCAGATGACTCCTTGCATTCGGGTTCTAAGTGTCAAAGTATAGAGAATAGAGCATATCTCTCACGTGAGATGATGGATGTTTCCTGGCTAAGTGCTTCCACTTGGACGATTTTTTACTTAATCTTAGACGATTCCAATTATTACTAGAGGAAACCGTTCTTTAAGCATGTTTTCGATGCACAGGTTGCGTGCCTGATTTGGCTTTGCAGAAAGAGCCCGGTAATAAGCCTGTAATGATTAGAAAGACTGGTATAATTTGGCCCTGAAAAGGCACCGAAGAGGAGAAATAATTGCACGCCAGTCTTTCATAGTTATGTCATGAATTTACTTGAATTTTCTTAAGAGGTGTTTCTGCAACTTGCAAACACAGCGTGACACGTATAAAAACAAATGAACGTTGAAATACAATACTTGAGTTTGAGACTTTGTCCTTATTGGCGTCTACGTTCTTGTCTGTTATTGTTTGTAATTATTAAAATATACAATTGACCTTTCCAGTTTTAGCTATGGGCCGTCCATCTCTAGCTAAGTTCCACCCATAGCCCGCTCGTGTTGGGATCTATCGATCCCTGAACTCATTGACTATCAAGTTCCAGAAAACTATACAGGTAAGTTGTTGAATATTTTGAAGGTGCTGCTGCTATGGTAGCAACAGCGCCCAGTCAAATTAGCTTCAAAATATTCGACAATGCTTTTATTAAATAGTAAAGACATAAAATTCGTATGACATGTCGGACTACTAAGCATTTAAGATGGTCTAAATCGAGTCATTCATGCCATTATTGATTATGACGTCACTCTACACATCACGTGGTTGATTTGACGTCATATGATTGAGGGATAAACTGGAATGGTCCATTCCCAATCAAACTATTGTAAATGTATCACGTTGAGTATTGGCGTATTGCAATATCTGGACACAGCCTCTTGGGAAATAAAGCTCCAATCTTGTGAGAATAGGAATGGAAATTATTAGGAAAAATTTAAACAGTCAGAACATTTTAGCGCTGGTTGTTACGGTCAAACCCCAATGTGACAGATACTGCGACTTTTCTGATATGATTGAAGACAGACATAATTACGCAATACATGGAGATGGTTGGACACATTATGATATGGTACTATACCTATATGGATACGATTGGAGATACTACCTGGATTGGCGCCATTCCGGTTCGTTAAGTCAGGTGGTCAGAATTATGCAGCAAATCACGTGTATTGATATTTCGCTAGTGAGCATACAGACTCTACTGTCCTTTTCAGACTGAGCTACTGAGTAAGTGACGTAACTTTAAGTCAAATTCATTTTATTATTTCATCCTATGTTTATATTGGAATTCAAATCCTCAATGGTGCACCTTGTTCACGGATATGTTCCATTCAAGAATCTTCTATTCATCGTCTACCTGATCTGTTACTATAAAAATGCATATTCACACCAAAATGCTTGACAATTGAATTGTTGAAACGATATACTGTTAGAGGCTTAGAGTGTGTACCTATTGTCAAAGAATATTGAATATCGTAAGCGTCACATAAATCAGGAACGTCTTTGTAAAGAACAAACACTCCACATCGATAACTATGAGGCAGTCAAGGGCGACAGATGTCACGTGTACTGCAGATATGTGTGGCTTACGTGTTCTCTTACAGGAATTCATGAATCCATTTCCTCAGTCAATCATATGACGTTACAATCCACTAAGCGACGTGTAGGATTTTATCATAATCATCACGTCAAGAATGACTCCATTTAGTCCGTTTTAAATGCTCAATAGGCTGTCAGGTTGTACAAATTGTATGGCTTTACTATTTACTAAACATTGTTATTAGCAACCAGTCACATTAGTTTCAAGATATTCAACAGCTTACCTTAGTTTTCTGGAAATTGATAGTTAAGGAGTTCAGGGATCGAGCGATCCCAGCACGGTCGAAGCGTGGTGGAGCTTAACTAGGGTTGGGTGGGACATAGCTAAAACGGGAAAGGTCCATTCATTGGACTGTTTGACCTGTCACTCAGATATCTGACGTCAAGATCAAATACGTCACGTGTTAGCTGACGTCCCATTCAACTGACGCAGTTCGTCACAAAAGGGTAAAATGTCCGACAGTAATCGTATGAATATATCTTTAGTGAATTTACAATTTGAATAAACAGTCCGTTGACTATTATGAAACTAATTTGTCTGAGAGATGCAGTTTAACATCTTATGTCCACCAGTGTAGTTACACTCAAATGGATGAATTCACTCTTGGTTATGCCCCGCCCACCTCTAGATAAGCTTCACATATGCTTTTCACGTGTTGGGATCGATCGAAATCTGAACTCCCTGAATCTCAATTTCCGGAAAACTATACAGGTAAACTGTTGAATACTTTGAAACTAATTTGACTGGTGCTGTTGCTGCCTATTAAATAGTAAAGCCATACAATTCGTACAACTTGACGGACTATTAAGGGTTTCATTCTTTAAAGTGTTAGAATCGGTCAAAAAGCGCATACAAAATGGGAGGAGCTTATCTAGCAATAGGCAGGGCATAGCTAGAAGTGGATCCTTCTATTGAGTTCACCTTTCCAGAGTATCCATCTAACATCAGCTAAGCGGCGTGTAGGATGATATCATAATCATTGCGTCATAAATGATTCTATTTGCCTCGTTTTTAACTCGTAATAGTCCGGCACGTTGTACGAATTGTATATCTCTACTCTTTAATAAACATGCTGTTGAATACTAAGTTGACTGGATGCTGTTGCTGGTACTTCAATCTACTGCTATGTAAATGAAATAATGACATGGGCTACTATAATGGTTCCATGTGCTTCAATGGTTAAAATACGCGATTGCCAACACAGGAATTAAATCACAATCAGGGACTTGAGGCCACGTCGATGATATAACACCGGTAGGTCAGGTGACCTCCATTAAATTCGTTCGGGTAACGACGAGTGACATAACATGATTTAAATCGATTCTCCCGTATATCTGTTCCCGTTTTCATTACTTGAGGTAGGTGTATGTACGAATGAGATTTTTATTTATAAGCATTGCTGGCAAGCACGAGAAGAATGGAGACTTTCAGACTAATTATTGTGAATGCGACCTGAACCATCTCCATGGAGGTATGTGCTTAAAGTAAGTCATGGATATTTAACGTAGACTTATTTTGCTGTCTCTTCTACAATATCCAGTATTGATTCCAGACCTGAGATAAGCGACTTGAATGCTTCCAGTGGACGTTTCCAGTTTATCAATCCACCAAATGACGTCTTAATCAACTACGTGGCGTGTGGGATGGCACCATAAGCAATTAGAGCATGAATGACCCGATTTAGTCCGTCTTAAAACGCTTAATAGTCTGACACGTTGTACGAATTGTATGTCTTTGCTCTTTAATAAACATGCTGTTGAATATTTTTAATCTAATTTGACCGGGCCCTGCTGCTGCCATACGCAACAACAACACCCAGTCAAATTAGTTTTAAAATATTCAACAGCTTAGCTGATCGATCGATCCCAACAAGAGCGTGGTGTTGGTGGAAGCTAGCTAGAGATGGGCGGGGCATAGCTAAAACTAGAACGGTCCATTGTCCTTGGGAATGGAGACTACAAAATGCTGTCTTATGTCCATATGTGTCACTTTTTTCCAACTTCGCCTTAAACTTTTCAGCTCTGTATTTAGGATTGCGAAACGATCTGTTTTCTAAGCATGAAACATAGTGTTCACAAAAATCACTTAGTTTAAGAACATGTTTTCTAAACACAACTTCCTTCGAAATTCTCGCTCACATCTTGAGTGAATGCATTGTTATAAGCTTTCTCCAGTTCATTCTGGTGATGTTTTGTCTCTTTATTAATACTCCTCTGCTGTAAAGGATCTTGAAGATATTTCTTTTGACATGTCGGGCTGGAGGTTGGGGAACTCTGTCTAATCTGTAAAATGGTCGATCCATCTTATTCTTGACAACACTTTTTCATCTTTTTATTTCCTGCAAACTCAAGAACCGTTTTCCATTCGTATGATTTGAACCTTGATGTTGTTTCTTTTGTACAATGAACCTTTCTAAGTTCATCCATCCATCATATGACGTCATAATCAAGTACGTGACGTGTATGATGACGTCATAATCATGACGTCATGAATGATTCGAAATAGTCCGTCTTTAGCGCTTAATGCTCCGACACGTTGTACGAATTCTATGTATTTGCTATTTAAAAAACATTATGTTGAATATTTTGAAACTAATTTTACGGGACGCTGTTGCTGCCATAGGCAGCAACTGCCACTAGTCAAATTAGTTCCCAAATATTTAACAGCCTACCTGTATAATTTTCTGGAAATTGATAGTCAGGGAGTTCAAGGACCAATCAATCCCAACACCAGAGAGGTATGGGTGGAGCTTAGCTAGTGATGAGCGGGGCATAGGTAAAACTGAAATGGTTAATTGCCATTAGTTTTTGTAGAAATGCGATCATCTTTGTTACAAAAATACAGTCATTTGTGAACACTACTTGATCTCCTTCAGAGGATGATCTGCGGCTCGAGTGGCACTCCATTGACATATCTGATGTTTGTGTTTTTGTAAGCGGTCAATATTATTTTGTGAAATGGTTATAGCAGTGTCTGTGATAGCCATGCTCAGGAATTGACTCACAACTTTGTGTACAAAATGTGCAAAATGTGTACCATTTTGGATTTATAAAATAGAAACGTGTTCCAAATATAATAGGTGTAGCTTAATTCCATTCCTTGTGATTCCAAACACCATTTTAAATTAGAGAGAAGTTCCAATTAGAAGTGCAGATATCGACAAAATAAGGCCATTTTGAATTTATCCAAATTGTGTATAGGGTCTAGTGCAAATGAGTTTATTTCTTGGGAACCTCATTTCCTCTTGAATTACCCACCCCAGCACACATTTTGGGGCGGGGTAGGGAGGGTTCACAGTAGCCGTAATACTAGCCAGTTCCCAACATCAACGCTGCGGGATGGGCTGTAGCAAATGTCCACAGTTGTTTCTTATTGTTTACTCGACAAAATATATCTTTTATTGAATTTTATTTATAGTAAGCCTAAATACATTCTTTCATATTTACAACAGTCCTTTTGATCTGCTGATGGGGATTCTTGTTCAAATGCCGACGCTCACAGGCAATTGAAAATTAATCCTTCCGATTGCCAGCAACCGCGTAGCATCTTCTCTAGAGCTCAGCAGCACCATGCGTTTATAATATCAAGGGAATAGAAACACAGTAAATTATTAATGAGAAGCAAAATAAAACAGTTTTTGTTGTCACCCGGGGCCATACGTTATCTAAAACATCCCGTTACACCACACTAGCATATTAATAGTTTAAAAACAGAAATCCTCTTTCATGGTGTGACAATTGTTGTCACATCTGCTAATATGAGCACAGCTAATGATGCCTGAAAGGCCTTTTACGGAACATCCGTCCTCTAACGCCATTCATATTTCACAATGGTTTTGAACTCTATAAAAGTTTTCTGGTTTGGCATTTGAAGGTCAATAACATGATATCTTTTCTCCAGATTTGAATACTATAGATCGCTCATGCGCATACCTTCACTATATATAGGACTGGTTGTCCAGACCGGTGATGACGCGAGTTAAATAAAACACGGATGCGCGTGATAAGATATTTGGACTGCATTGAACCGGTAACCAGTCTACACCTGATGACCAAAACGTCAATCTCTCATAAGAATAGTTAATATTGAATAAAATGTGTCACTTCAACGTTTGAAAGTCATCATACCATGATATTACGCTGTTAGAGTAGAAGTTTTTGCGACTTTAGCAAAATCATGAGTTGTCCAAATTCGTATGAGCAAATAAAACAATATGTATAGCGATCGATATTTGAAACGTAGTGAAATAGCGTAAAGTTACCTGTTTTCGTAAACACCATCAGCGTGAATATAATATTTGTGAATGTTAGTAAAATGGATTTGCTATTTTAATCTGATATTTTGTTCGAATGACTAACACAATTATTAAGAATAAATAGATTTTGGCGGTCTCTTATAAATGAAATCAGTCGAGAAAACACTACAGGAAAGCAGTTTGTCCCGTGACATGGTCGGTCGATAATTACTAAATTACGAATATCCACATTTGAAGCCACCATGATCGATCTATAGTATTCATATCCGTGCATGTAACATGACGCGTATTTAGCGTATTCAATGGACCTTTCCGTTTTTAACCATGCCCCGCCCATCACTAACTAAGCTCCATCAACACCTCGCCGTGTTGGGATTGATCGATCCCAGAATGTCCTAGCTATCAATTTCCTAAAAACTATACAGGGAAGTTGCTGAATATTTTGTAACTAATTTGACAGCAACAGCGCCCGGTCAAATTAGTTTCAAAATATTCAACAGCATATTTATTAAATAGTAAAAGCAAACAATTTGTACAACAACGCATAGACCTTCTTCAAATATGCGTTCGTGACGTACTTATCGCATTATGATGTCATTCTACAGATCGCGCAGTTCATTATGACGTCATATGATGGGTAGGTACTCTGGAAAGGTGAATTCTGGCGGAATGTCTAAAAATACAATTGTCTGCCAGGCATTTGGAGTAAATTAGCATTCTATTTCATCAGAAAATGCAGAAAGTTCCCTCTTACAGCATTTAGGTTCAAAATATTTTCGGGGGAGAGACCCACGGTCACTTCGCTGCATTTTTGGCTCACACAGGTGCCTTTACTACGGCACTCATTCTTGCTATGTAAGCTGTTTTCCTGAAAACTGTAGGCCTACTGTGACTTTGATACATTAGCCTAAGTCTCACATTTTTAGTGAGGCAGATAAAATACTAGCACCCACAACGCCACCCCCGCCCCACATCAACTTGTTTACAAAATATCCAACTACTTACCTTTAGGGTTGTGCCTGCCTTGAAATACGTATTCCATAGGCTATACATTGGATTAGATGAAAAGAGAGGAGAAACGTAAATCCGGGAAAATTGATTATTTACACTTTGTACCCCCTTTAGGCATTGGCTGAGAAGCGATCAGGGGTGTGTGGGTGTGTGGTGGAGAAGAATACATCCTCGATTATTGATTTCTTTCTTTTCTGTGCGGCCTCTGTAGCACAACTTAGGCATTGGATGAGAAGATACCAGAGGTTAGAGTAAATCCTGGATCATTGATTCTTTCTTTGGTGTGTACCCTCTTTAGTTGGATTGTTTGCTTGGTGTTACCATGGCATCAGACATGACATTCAGATCTCTCGACCAATCAGAATTGAAGACTCCTCACAGGGGGCAGCTTGAGTGCTATAAAAGCGGGAAAATCTGTTTTAACAGTGCTGGGTTACATAATTTTATTATGGTAATGGTGAATTCTCCCATTCCCTCTTTAAGCCTGAACATGCCTGAGCATCGTTCCAAGCTGCCAGCTGCATGATTTTCAAGCTGTATTTTGGTGTTTGCTATGTACTGTATTTTCGGTGTGGGTTTGACAATTTTCATAATTAGCCATTTGCATTGCTCCATTAGCCTGCCCCCTCCCGTTATAGGCGGGATGTGACCCCTAAAATTGGGAGATACATATTACATATAGGAATACCCTCATTTTTTCAAACACCAAAATTAGGTGATTGGGAAATCCCTCCTGACGTCATATTTACTATTTAGTGACACTAAAAGTAGGGCATTAGGAAATCACACACACCCCTCCCCCACCCCTTACCGAGGCGGGGTGGCAGCACTAATTACTTATATAATAGAAAAATAAAGACAATAGGAGCGCCCTACTTTTTCTACTTATGTCCCACATTGCACCAAAAGGTATTCATATGGTGATATAGGCCTATCATATTCACAAATGATTGTGTAGAAGAATCAGCTTCAATATGTGTATGGGCATGTGCGTGCGCATATGAAGGTCGTACTGGGTGATGGCATTAAGAGTGCCCACAGCTCAGATGTTGGTGGTAGATATAATTCTCTAGACACAATGTCATGTAAATTCTTCCAAGCGGAAAATAAAATAATTTCACGACTACTACATACTATCGGAGAGAATCTAGATTTCACAAAAATTTTCGGGGAGGACAACGGACCACGCCAATATTATGTGCCTCACAAATGTCATAAACAAGCATAGAATCACATATTTCTGTTTTGCATACATTCTGCTAAATAGATGTTAATCATCAATGGAATAGGTCACCATCAGAAATAGTTTATGTGGTAGGAATTGCTCTCTCTCTCTAAGAATACGTATATAGCTTACACCACGTGTTACTCTGACTGAGTGTTAGTGTTCGCTCTGTCACGGTACATACGTATATAACTTACTAACGTACATGAGTTCCACAACACGTCTTCAGAGGAAATAGTGCCATGGCCAGACTGGACCTACTGAGTAACAGATCCACCAACTAACTGACTGACCAACAGACAAACCAACCGATCGAGCGAACGACCGACAGACCGACCAACTGACTGACAAGCTGTACAGACAGCAGATAGACAGAACGATAGGCAGCCAGAAGGCCGGATGGAAGCGATTGCATTATCCCAACGTTTTCTTCAAATTGACCATAATAAAATATGTATGAGCTAATAAAACACCCTGTGTAGGATCATAAGATATCATTTATGATAAACAGAACGGCCACCTGAATAATATAGTGTCAGGAAGGCGGAAACAACGAACGTGTAAAATCAATCATCGTGTTCTGAGCGTTTTGTAACCAGGATGGCAGAGTGGATGGCTATGGATAAGTGACGGGGACCAATTATGATTGGTTCTACCATCTTAATAATTAAGGATATTAGTGATATTACATTATTACGTTCTGCGTGCACAAGATGATGCCTCCTTAAAACAGACGATTTTGATTCCAAGAAAAGTACATTCTATTGGTCCTGAATCACGTGGTTTCCCAGTTAAATTTGTCTATTCGGTCTCCAGCCAACTTCCCACAATTCATTACATTTACTACACTTTAACGTAATATAGATATATATACATTATCCGGTCTCCAGCCAACTTCCCGACAATATATATTTCTAACGCAATGCGAATGCTGAGAGGATGATCACTGAGACTCGGCTGGTTACGTCTGTGTCGTTAGTGAATCAACAGTTAATCCCTTGAATACAGTAATTGTGAGGCCATTTCCGTTTTTGGTAGATTTATTACTTTTAATAAATATTCGGTTGAATATTTTGAAGCTAAATTGACTGGTCGCTGTTGCTGTCACAGCACCCAGACAAATTAGTTTCAAACTATTCAACAGCTTACCTTTGTTGTTATCTTGAAAGTGGAATTCTGGGATCAAAGTATATAAATCGATCCCAACAAGCTCAAAGCGTGGGCTGAACTTATAGATCGCATCATTCATCTAAACACATAACGCCAGGTCTTTAGCTTTATTCAAATTCAATCCTGGTATTTTAATATATTCAAGAGTCTTGGTCCTGTTCTGAATATGCATTGCACACACATTAATAAATAACTCTATATTATTGACAATATTGTCTGCGTTATGAGACTCTCCCATATCGTGTGTGAAGCAACGCCTTCCTCATTCACCCCGGATCTCTACAATCACTACACCTCATTTGTCTTGTCTAAATTGAAAAATCGATGACACCGTTTCTTGGTCAATTAATCGACATTCATTCTTCTCTCATAGCGGATAACACATTAACAGGATGATCGAGAGAGCCATAAAAAGAGGCGAAATTTGTCCATAGGAAACGTATAAGATTAATGGTTGGCTACATAGCCTAAAATGAAGCGCCCTCGAAATCAGTGTCAGATCTAAATTAGAATTCGAGATTGATAAGAAAGAGTTCAGGAATGTGTTCGGAGAGTACTCAAACATGTCTGGTACCTGGTTTCTACAAATAACTAGCATGGGTTCTAAGGATGTACGTCTGAGATCTGTTCACGCGCTTTGCAAGACGACAAGAGCAGTTCAACCTATTTTGCCACAAGCTTGTCTTAGATTCCGCCCAATGCCGATTGACTAATGGATAGATCTGATCTGTCACTCAAGTATATAACGGCATAATCAATTACGCCACGTGTAGGCTGACGTCACAATCAAAATGCGTGATCAATGACGTATATAGCTCCGTCATGAACATTGAATAGTCAGCCAAGTCTACGAATTGGTATATATCCTTCCTATTTAATAAACAGTATGCTGAATATTTTAAATCTAATTTGCCTGGGTAAATCAAATTCAATCAAATTAGTTTCAAAATATTTTAACAGCTTACCTGTAGGCTATAGTTATCTTGATATTGAGATTCAGGGAACTCGGGGATCGATCGACCGCAACACGGGCAAAGCGTGCGCGGAGCTTAGCTAGAGATGGATGTTTATACTGTGCAACTTGATATATATGTTTTCTCACAGCCCACGCCCTTACCTTTACGTTATTATACTTGTTTTGAAAGTATTTGAAAATCGTTCCCATGGCTAAAGACGAATCACCGCCTCGTCTCATGCTACAAAAAGAGCGTAACATATTTAATGCAACGCGGTGTTAAATTCAGTAGGTACGAATAGCGGATGTCTATGTCATCTGATGCAGCCCGATGTACTTCGGTATTTCTCAAGCGATCTCTCAAGAACCAGAAAGTTAATACAGAATGGAAGGCGCCAAAGCAAACCTTGATGAACAAAGCCGTTCCCATTGGTCGACGCCTTGCAGTTTCAGTTTCAATTTCTTTATTTACACCCAGGTCGCCATATTCCGACATATCGTTTTTTTTACATTTACAATTTTTATACATATGCGTACACAGCTGTAGAATACATTGTTGTTGTTGTTGTTGTTGTTGTTGTCGTCGTCGTCGTCGTCGTCGTCGTCGTCGTCGTTATTATTACTATTTTCCTTGCCGTAGTCATTTACATCATCAATTCTCATCGTCACATCTCGTTTCCCCATATTGTTATTATTCAATATATTCGAGTTTATTTTCAGCCCAGGTCATCATCATCATCATCATCATCATCATCATCATCATCGTCGTCGTCGTCAGCGTAATCGTCATCATAATCATCATCGTCGTCGTCGTCGTCGTCGTCGTCGTCGTCGTCGTCGTCATTATTAGTGCTACCGTACCATTACTACCAGCCATAAACGACCCCAACCCACCCTTCACCATTGTAGACATTGGCAAGGTCCTGTCTCCTCGTCTCAAAATACGAAAGGTAACGAAGAGACGAGGAGTCCGTCCCGCTAGTCAGCCTATCACTAGTTCACCCACCCCTCCCACAACATATCCCCACCCTCCACCCTTATGGCCCCTCTCCTGGCTTAAAGTGCGAAATACGGTGCGAAAAAGGAAGCGTGGGGTAAGGTCAATTTATCTGGCCAATAGTTCTGGCACGGATTGAAAAGTATCCTCAAGGAGACATTTATTGATATGGGAATTTATCTATTATTTTGTGGCTCAAGTTACACAACTTTCCTAATAGCTTTATTTTGTTTGTAGAGAATAATTGGTAAAATTTATGGAAATTTGGGCGATTGCAGTAGTATTTTGGCAAGGTAGCTATTTTTTCTTCAGCAAAGTACTCGCATACAAAGATATAGTGATATTCATCACCTATATAATTTGTTTGGCATAAATTGCATTTTCGTTCCTGTCTATCTATTCCCGCCCATCTGTCTCTTTCGATTGGTAAATAGTGGTTGCTGGTTCTGAATCGAGTTTATGTTACTCTATTTCGATTATTTAAAAGTAGACGGTAATTTTTTATTTCTAGATTCGTTTTAAAGACTCCATAGATTTTGCCTTTCCAAGATTCTGTTAGCTATTGATGCCATTGTTGCCTATACTGGTCTTCTCTAATTTGTTTAAATTGGTTGATTGCATGTGAAAGATTATTCGATTGCTGCTCTAATGAAGATTAAAGGAATATATGGTCTATGGTAGAATAAACTTTCCTGAAGCCAGCCTGGTTTTCGTCTAGTAGGTCCTGCTCATTTATGAAGGTGTCGATTCGTCTGCTTAAGATTGAGGTGAATAGTTTTCCTAGGCAGCATAACAGTGTGATTGGTCGACAGTTTTATGGTTCGATTGGGTCTCCTTTCTGTTTGTACATGGGTATTATTGTGCCATCTAACCATTCTTCCGCTATGTTCGTTGAGTCCAACATTCCATTAAAGATGTACTGATATACGTGTAGCAAGGTGTCTGGTAGCGTTGATGTGTTCGTTAATAATCCTGTCTTCTCCATGGGCGTTGTTATTCTTCAGCGCTTTAATAGCCTTAGTAATTTCATCTAGGTTTATTTCTGCATCCAATGCATCATTTCCTGTGATAGTTATATCTTCTACATACGCGATTGTATTGTTCTCATTTTCGTAGTCGGTCTTGTTTAAGGATTTAAAGAATTCGTACATTTTGAATATTTCGACTGGGCACTCTGTATTCTTCTCTCTTTCTTTAATTAGATTCCAATATGATTTGGGGTCGGTTTTGCTTAGCTTCCGTAGGTCATTTTGTACTTTATGAAGACTTAATGCTTTGTTCATCTTCTTATTGTAATCCCTACTTGCAGTTACCAAATTCTCCCTATTTTGTATACTCTTATTTAATTGGCAATTCTTTCTAGCTATACTGTATGCATACTTGACGTCTTTGCATTCCTTATTAAACCATGGTCGGTTTATGCCCCTGGTTTGGAATTTTTTAACTGTCGTCTTCGTCCTAGTATATTAATAGCTGCATCGTGGAAAGTCTTTATTATTTCTGTTATTTCTTGTATTGATGTTTCTTCTATGGTCTTATTAAGGATCTGTCTATTCAAGCATACAAGTAAAGGGCTTTCAGAGACTTCTTTGATGTATCTTTCTTTTTACTCGTGTTTCCATTTTGCTGATTGTGTTGGATTTGTTTGATTGTTTGTACTGCAGCTGTGTAAGTCATAGTGTGTCGTGTCTTTGCGCTCTCTTTCATTACTAGTTAGAGCGCACAGTGGTGATCCCACAGGAGTGGGGAAGAATCGTGAACTTGGAAGTTTATAAGTTTATTAAAAAGTTCACCACTGCCTATCATATAGTCTATTAGGCTCTTGTTTTTGGTATGTTAAGGTGCCAATGCCAGCATCGCTTCCTATTCGACCATTAATTATATACATATTATTATATCTACAGGTATCTATCAGACGGTGGCCATAATTGTTGGGCGCATTTTTCTCATGTGATTGTCTTACATGTATATCTGGCCGTACACGTTCGTCTATGTTATCCGTGTCCATTAGAGCTAATTCTACTAATTGGTTGTCTGTCCTGATAAAGTCCCGAATTTCAGTCGTTTTTGCATTAATGTCGCCAATAAGTAATATGTTTTTTAATTTCGTTGAGAATTGAATTATATCGTGATCCAAGTCCTCGAAGGATTGTGTAGAGGAATATTTGTACGAGTCTGGGGGGTATATATATACCCCCAGAATCGTCCAAATATTCCTCTATACAATCCTTTGAGGATTTGGATCGCGATATAATTCAATTTTCAACATATACATCCAATGAGTATGTCATTTTCATATCCCATTAGAGTTCTGCATACGGACAGGCATGATACACATTCATTATCAGTTTTCATGCACTAGAAAGCTTTCATGAACTAGAAAGACCATCCCCCTGATCTTCTGATCACGTTTTCCGGCATTTTTCGAACAGTTTGCAATTTGGTACCGTAATTTCAGTGTATTGATCCGATTTAGTTTTCGCCAATCCAATCAGATCATACTTATTTATAAATCCATTCATTTCAGGGTAATTTAATTTATGTTTTAGACCACAGACATTTAGAAAACCGATATTTAATTCATCGTTGGGTTTATAAGTAGCTATGTTACATTCGTCATCTACTTCCTCCTCGATATTTTCGTTGCTATCCATATAAGTTTGTTCATTATCTTCATTTTCGTTCTCGTCATTGTCATTTCTTGCATTTCAGTCATCATAGTCGTCATTATCACCAGCATCATCAGCGTCGCCATGATCACCATGATCATCATGGTCATCATCATCATCCCCACCATCATCACCATCACCATCATCACCACCACCACCATCATCGCTGTCGTCGTCGTCGTCGTCATCGTCGTTATGGTCGTCGTCGTCTGCGTCGTCGTCATCATCATCAACACCACCGCCAACATCATCATCATCATCATCATCATCATCATCATCATCATCATCATCGTCGTCGTCGGTGTTTGAGTCGATGGCGGTCAATTGCCGAAGTCCTAGTTGTTGTCACTGTCTTCCTGTGTGTTGTTGTTGTTGTTGTTGATGTGGTTGCTGTTGTTGATGATGTTGTTGCTGTTGTTGTTGTCGGCGGTGGTGGTTAGGATGTTGTTGTTGGTGTGGCGTTGTTGTTGATGTTGTTGTTGTTGTTGTTGCATCTGCAGCTGCTGACGTGGTTGCTTGCGATATGTCATGTAAAACGCATTATTATTATTATTATTATTATTATTATTATTATTTTATTATTATTATTATTATTATTATTATTATTATTACCATCATTATTATTATTAATGTTGTTGTTGTTGTTGTTGTTGTTGTTGTTGTTGTTGTTGTTGTTGGTAGTCGTTATTGCGATGGGTCATGTGGTGGGTGTGATGTTAGTGGTGGAAAATTGTTGTTGATTTTATTTTTGTTGTTGTTGTTGTTGTTGTTGTTGTTGTTGTTGTTGTTGTTGGTAGTCGTTATTGCGGTGGATGAGGTGGTGGGTGTAATGGTAGTGGTGGCAATGTTGTTGTTGATTTTCTTTTTGTTGTTGTTGTTGTTGTTGTTGCTTTTGTTGTTCCAGGAATGCGCAGTTCTGCATACAATATTCACACTCGTTTTAT
Source organism: Chaetoderma sp. LZ-2023a (assembly GCA_034401795.1). NCBI lineage: Eukaryota > Metazoa > Mollusca > Caudofoveata > Chaetodermatida > Chaetodermatidae > Chaetoderma > Chaetoderma sp. LZ-2023a. Next base: position 132,583,136 of record CM067372.1, read on the forward strand.
CATTGTTTATTCTTTTCTGTTAAGAGTGGGCTTAGTCAAGTCATTCCTTGAACAGTTTATCAGTCTCGGGGATGTCCCCAGTTTGTTTGCACAGTGCGTTACTGGGGCACATGGGACGTTGGCACATAATAGGAGTGATCTGGTCCTGCTAGTGGTCTGAGAGGTCCGTATTCTGTAGATGTTTATGGTGTGTGGTCACCTCGTTTCCAGTGTGGTTGGTGTTCGGATATTAGGAGTGTCCTTGTCCATATCTTTCGTGTCTATTCGACGTTCGCGGCGGCGGGCAGTCATCTGCGAGGAACCATCGGGATTCTACGTACAGTTTGCCGACAGCAGGCTTGGGTCATCTGCGTTGGAGGGTGGTGAAGGCAGGTGACCGTACAAGTTCTCTATCTTGAAAATTTGCGAAACGCGCTACGATCGCTCTCGGTAGGTCGTCATTTTTCTTAGGGCCAATTCTATGCACAGTTTGAAAGGTTATCGCCTTGTCGATCTTCATTATATCTTTTATAAATTGTTTTACTATCATTTCGGTGTTTTTCTATTAAACCCGCGAAAATAAGATTGTCCTTCATAGACCGTCTTTTGATATCTAAATTTTCTTCTCGTAATCGTGAGCATTCATCTTTAAGTGACTTAATCATTGCCACTGTTTGGTCACGTGCTTCGTATACGCTTTTGGCTAAGTTCTCATTTTCTATATTTTGTGGGTTTTTTTTTTTTTATCATTTCCAGTTCCGTGCGTAGTTTATTATTTTCGCCGCGTATCTCCTTATATTTCTCACTGACTAACTTTACCGATCCCTCTAGATTATCTACCTTCCGGTTTGTCTTTCCTAATTCTGAGAGGATTTGTGACATTTCAGATTGTACACTTTCAATCCCTTTGTTCATGGTATCCAGCGTACCAAGTTTAGACTCCATCGCTACGAGTTTACTCATGATAGTTAACAATGTGGATGTTTCAATGTCAGTTTCAATGCCTGGTTGATGATGAGTTTGCGGGAATATTTGGGTCTTACGATGGTCGCATGTGTGTGGGTGTCGTTCGCTTTGAAATCGATTTTGATCAGGTACGACCGGAGTAACTGCAGGACAGGGTTGGGGTCGAGTACACACATCTGTATTGAGGCTGAGTACGAGTACTTTGGAAAGTACTTGAGGCTGAGTACAGGTATATGTACTTGATAGCTATTGTACTGAGGCTGAGTACGAGTACTTTGTAAATGCACTTGAGTACGAGTACAAGGACATATTAATAAAGACACTGTCATCCAAAGCGGCTATAGAGGGGGTGGGGGGAACAGCCGTACTATAATATTTCCACGTGCTTGCTATATAGGGTGTAGTTGTTGTGAATTCTGTTAATACAAATGTAAATATAAAATACAGCTTCTATAGTGGTGTTTCCCTCTATTTATTTACAAAGCAAAGGAACCTTGTTGACTATTTTGGTTATGATCAGACTGAACGCTGTTGCTACCATTGGCTCCTACCGTAGCCAAATTACTGTCAACACATTTCTCAGAATATATACTAACGCTTTCAACGATACAGACAAAATGACAAATTCATTGTACAATTGGAAATAACAGTTGAATATTATAAAAAATTATTTGATTGATAGTTGCTCCTACCTTAGGCAGCAATTACTTCCAGTCAAATTATTTTCTAAATATTTAACATAATATTTCTTACGTCATAAAGAATTTGCTGAATTCGTGGCATGATTGCTATGAATGTATAATATAAGGCCTCAACAGTGAAAGAGATAAATTAGGAATAATGTATTTCGGATAATAATGTAGTAATGTTGAATATTTGAAATTAATTTGACTGATAAACGTTACGGCTAATGCTAAACAAATAATTTTCAAAATATATAACAGTTTACCTGTATGACTACCTTGAAAGATAGATACAGATGGTTTCAATAGTTCAATGGTTAAAATGCTAGGTACTTGTTTAATTTTATTCCCTATTAGCATACATATCTAGAGCATTTGTCCATTTCAACACAAACATACAGCTAAGTTTTTGAAATTAATTTGGCTGGAAGCAGTTGCTAGCTCAAGCAGCAATGGATTTTAGTCAATTTACGTTAAAAATATTTAAACGTTTCCTGTATAACAGCCTTGAAATTGAGATAAAAAAACCTTCATTAGTGTAAGTGTCAAATGCTTGTTATCTATTCTTATTACCTATACGCATAGCGACTACAACAATTGGCCTTTTACAGGCAAACATCCAGAATTTCAATTTTAAACAGCTTTTTAAAAACAAATCACTATGAAAATATATTACTAGGCAAATTAATTTCAAAATTTTGAGCAGGTAGCATCAAGTCAGTTAAATTGTTTTCACATATTTACTATATTTCATATCACCTCTCTGCCATGTCTGAGAACCAGTGCTTGGAATTTCGAACGAAGAGGATAAAGTATGCATCTAATTTTATGGAGAAAATGTATACGTACTCCGCATATACTCTGAAGTACTCAAAAGTACAAGTACACAGTACGTACTCAAGTACAAGTACGAGTACTGTGGAAGTGTACTGAGGCTGAGTACAAGTACGTGTACTCATAAGAGGCACGAGTACTGAGTACATGCGAGTACTTGGAATTCTGTACTCGAATATACGAGTACTAGGTACATGAGTACATTGGCCCCATGCAGTGCAGAATGATATATAATGTTCTTTTGCAACTTATTTGTGACGCGCAGAGGCTGAACCAGAGACCTCCTCACTACCAGGGGGTCCTCCGCCGGAAACGTTTGAAAAATAGATCTTCTGAGAGACCATTTCCCGCATTCCGAGTTGTAAACAACTATACTTTGCTTTTCGCCATAGCATTGCAAATAATCAACACATTTTAATTAAACAAATCTAACCGTCATGGCACGTTGACTGAAGAATTTGTGAGTTCAAGGAATCAAACTATTTCCATATTATCCTAGGTTGAAATAGAATGCTTTTATGTTTTTATCGTGATAGGCACCTAGCCTGCATATAATAACGTCAGCGTTAGCTGACCTTGCCAGAATTGTCAAATGAGCTTATGTCATGGCAATCATCCATCGCCCGTCCGTCCCTCCGTAACCCATCTGTTCCCGTTCGCCCGTCACTCCATTCACCATCTGTCAGTTTTTCTCATTCTAAACCGTATAGCCGATTTTAACCAGATATGGCTGGAATGAGCCTATGGTGGTAGGCCCCCAGACTTTTATTCAGAATCTTGATTGATCAAACTCTTTCGACAGCCGTCTTGGATTTTCCAAAGATTTTCTGGAATCCTTTAAAACGCTACGCCTCTATCCTTAATTAATAGCCCAATTTCAATGAAACTTGGCTTGAATAACCGCATGGTAACAGGCTTAAAGACTTTTATGAATGATTTTGAGTGGTCAAATTGTTTCGGGGGCCATTTTGGATTTTCCCAAAAATTTCCAGAAATCATTTAAAACGTATCTTCGCCTAAACGGCTTGGTGGATTTTCATCTAATTTGAAAGGTTATTATGGTGGTAGGCCCCAGGACGTCTATGCATAATTTTGATTGGTCGATATTTCAGGTTGTCATCTGGGATTTTCCGAAAATTCTCAGAAATCATTTAAAATACTACACCTCCTTAAACAAAGGCTCAATTTCAATGACACATGGTTGGTAAGATCCTACGCCACTAGGCTTCAACACTTCTAACAAGAATAAAAAAATGTATTGTTCAATTCTTCTGAAACGTATCTCCAATAAACTCCTTGGCGGATTTTAGAATAAGCAGTCGATTCAGGGAGATTGAATGTATACCACACCAAATATGAGCATTACACACAATCAAATTAAGAAATTCGCAATACTTCCACCATCTTCGCTAGCAGTTAGTACATTTTGCCTCTATGGATATAACTTTCCCCAAATGGGCTTCCTCGATTCGGACTAAGTATGATCATTGCTTTCACTCAGACGGAATGTTGCTAGCGGTAATTATTTCACTGATTGTGCCATGGAGTGCGCTCTTCTCATTTAAGAAACATATTCATTTCCCTGAGTAGATGTAGCCTGTAGGTATGAAAATGTTCACCCAACTCGACTTCCACAATTCGAACTTCCGCGATTCAGACCAAGTACGATCACCTTTCTAGGATTTTAACCAAATTTGGCTGGAAGAATCCTACTATGCTAGCCTACAGATGATCTCTTCAGAATTGTGATAAGATTATTTACCCCGTAATATGTTTATTTTTCCTAGAACAATTTTGGGTTTTCTTAACATTTTCCGAAAATTTCTTGAAAAGCTACTCCTTCTTAATCTTTTAAAGGAGCAAAATGCTTGAAAATAAAATTGTCCAAATTGTGTACTTTTAAAGGCTTAAATTGTGCGCCTAGATGTAATGAAACGAAATAAATCTTAACATAGGATGATTTCAATACGCATAAATCAATATAATTTCTACAATTGTGAAATTGAAATAGAGACCCTAATTCAAATTAATTATATTAATTTGTACGGAATGAAATCATGATATGTTATTATTTCATTTGATTACATTGTGGTACAAAAATTAAGCCTCTCCAAGTACGCAATCTAAACTGCTTTGGTTTCATACGGTGCTGTGAATATGCACCTTTAATCAATGGTCCAATTTCAATCAAACATAGGTTGAACGATCTCAGTGTGGTAGACTTCAACACATCTAACTATGAGCATATTCGCTTCCAAGGCCGTATGTTACACATTGCGTTATACTGTTGTGAACTCGAAGATGCGAGGTCCAAACGAACTTGCTCTGTGAATTTAAGTGCTACTCCGGTATGTGTGCATACAAATGAACATGATTGTTGCAAAATATAATTAATCCCCTAAAATATGTTCGGGTGCGTAATAAAAAGATAAATGAATGCTATACCTTCGGTACGGTGCCATCTGTGGTTAAACGCAGTCGTTTAGTGTTCGTTTCTGTGGCCTGACTTATTACAGTGTCGTGTCAGAGTGAGATGACAGACATTCATGTGGGACGAGGGTAGATAACGTAATAGACCTTTCCACTATGTCCATCCCGCATATGACGTCATAATTAACTACGTGACGTGTATAATTACATCATAATAAATGACGTTATGAATGACGTAGATAAGTACGTCTCGAACGCATGTTTGAAGACGGACTATGCGTTGGTGTGCGAAATGTATGTCTACTATTTAATACAAATTTTGTTGAATATTTTGAAACTGATTTGACTGGGCGGTATTGCTGCCATAGGCAGCAACAATGGCAGCAACAGCATCCAGTCAAATTAATTTCAAAATATTTAACAGCTTATCTGTATAGGTTTCTGGAAATTGATGGTCAGAGAGTTTGGGGATCGATCGATCCCAACACGAGCGAGGTGTGGGTGGAGCTTAGCTTGTGATGGGCGGGTCTTAAGCAAAAACTGACAAGGGCCGTTATCTCTAAGATCAGTGAGAGAAATTTTTTTATTTGTTTCTGTCCCTGACCTGCGCGCAGGCGAACGGTGCGAAAGTCTGGATCCGCGCCTGACGCGATTACGTTTTTATTTTGTGACAACATAAGGTGAACAACCTTCGTATTAGTCACACGTGGTACAGACATTGTGAATATACCTGTCGATCATATTGTAGTCTAGAGAACGTTACATCTAAGCTTTCCGATACATGCCAGGGATACTGTAGTCTGTACATACTGAGTGATACCTCCAAGATTGGTTATAACTCCAGGAATATGCTAGTGATAGCTACCTCCAAGAGTGGTAGTACTTAGACGTAAGCGCATATAGTATTCTAGAGATCGCTACCTCCAAGTTTGATAATAACTACCCCGTAAGCAGATATTGTATTCTCGACATCGTCACCTCCAAGATTAGATTTAACTCCATGCATAGATTGTAGTCTAGTGATCGCTGCATCCAAGACTGGCCATAATTGAGGAATCCACTTTCTCAGGCAATCCTATAACGTCATAATCAAACACGTCACATATAGGCTGACGGCATAATCAATTGCGTCGTGAATGACGAGATTTATTCCATCTTACACGCTTAATAGTCCGTCAAGTTCTAGGAAATGTGTGTCTTTACTATTTAATAAATATTCTGTTGAATATTTTGAAACTAATTTGACTGGGCGCTGTCGCTGCCACGATCGAGCTCTGCGCTCTCTGAACCTCAATTTCCAGATAACTATACATGTATGCTATTAATCAATTCTCACGGAACCGTTTGTTGGGCATTTCTGTGAAGGATATATTCTCCGGGTCTTAACACATAGCTGGGGATTTTTACATCTTACAGTGTGACGTCACTGACCATCTTGAATGCATCGTCTACATAAGATAATCAATTCATTTGCAATCCACCTATTGAATTCTGATAACCGATAATAACAATGCAGGACATCGTTCTCATTTCGATTAACAATTGCCCATACAAGTGCCTGTGTTTTTTTAAAGCAGAGAACGAGAATGCATTTTCTAGTATTCCTGAATTCTGTATATATTGTTTGCATATGTTGGCGATGCTCTATTCCGATGCACATTTCAAGCACCCGTGGCGAATTCGAATGTGTCTATTACACTTATAACAAATTGTCGGAGATGCGGTCTAGCCATATTGTACATTAAAAACCTATTTCTGTTAATTTGTTTTCGCATACCCACCACCCCAGGCATGGTATGTATGTGCATAGCTTAATTGAGATTCAATAAGCGTCAATATGGGCTTTAATAAGTTTAGTCATGAGCATCCGTGCTCGACTAAACCCCGCACATAGAAATAGATGCGCATTGTTCGAAATCTAATCCCGCGTCTATATACAATGGCACGCCACCAGATGGCGCGATTATCTCATGATCTGTGGATAAAGAAGGTATAGGAAGGTCAAGTGTGGGAAGGTTGTTGTTGTTTTGGAGCGACTATCGTATTATATATTTTGAGTTTAAAATGGTAAATTGTGTTTAATACCGGTATGTCTATTGCTGTCTTTTATTAGGTGCGTTGCGTCTCTCTTGTAGTCTTAAAATGAGTTTGCGCGGATTAATTTAGTTTAGATAAAATGGATTTGTGACAGATTGGTCGCTACTCGGGTGAGTATCTAGAAAACCTATTATTAACCCTACTCTAAATACACAAGAATGTATGAGTGCGCGCGTGTTCATGCGCGTTGAGAAATGGATGTTGTGGCATTTTCGTTATCATTGCATTATTACATGTTGATTGTCCATAGCTTTTAACCATTTCATAAACTCGGCTTCGATCTGCGGAGGTCTTGAGGAATGTCCATTTACAGGCCAAGCGAAGACTTTTTTGAAAATTCATCACAGGAATGGCCATTTCATTTGTAAATTTTCAAAAATAATCTTCTGTTGGCCTGCAAATGGACATTAAAATAAGGAAATATTTTCTTGACCAAATGCGCTAATTAAAGTGTTTAAGCGTTACATACCACCAATATGTAAGAAACATTCTGTTGATAATTTTATAGTCTTATGGTAGCAACATGTTCCAGTTGCTTAAAAATATTCCGCAGTTTTTTTAATTACTTGTATTTATGGATCTAGGACCCTACGTCCACTTAGCTGTGCAATCACCTTGAAGCAGGTCTGCGCGTTTCTAAATGTATTATATACACTGGACGTGTGGTCATTATTCGAAATTGAAATCAGGGATAGCGACACCTTTGGGCGCATCATGTGTAATGAGAATCACAATATATGACGTCTCGAGAGATGACATAGGTTAAGGCCTCTTTGACATCTGAAATAATGTACGCTGTGAGACAGGCAGCTAAGTGCTTAAAGGAAATCTCACCTTAATTTATACTAGCCATTCATGTGATAGAATTTGCCATCCATAATCCGTCCCTGATATTTTGGCTTTTTATCATGCCGCCAACGAAAGATATTCAGGCTTTAGTAGCTAAATGTTGATACATTTCTACAGCGTATAATGGCTGCCATGATTTACCCTTCAACCAATCAGCGTGTCTGACTCGGTATATACACTCAGTCATAGAGGTGCCAGCTATAGCTTGGCAATGTTGTATAAAAACAATCATACTGGTAAGCTGTTGGATATTTTGAAACTAATTTGACTGGAAGTCGTTGCTGCCATAGGCAGCAACGCCTTCCATTCAAAATAGTTTTAAAATAATCAACAGGGTGATTATTACATAATAAAGAGTGTTATGCATTTGCACTTACATGACATCACACACTATCGATTGAGGAGACAAAATGGTGGCGATCACTGTTCAACATCTACATGATATTATAAAGCAGATACTGATGATACAGATAAGGGAATGTGACAGGATATGAATGATATGGAATCTAAAAGCCATAATCTATCGGTGCAATACAACATCTGAAATGAGATTAGCATTCCGTTAAAGCTTGAGATATCAATATCGCACATTCAAATCAACCATTTATGCACAAATTATTGATTAATGACAGACAATTTTAACAATGTAGAATAATTGTTAGTTGTCCATCGCATTAGCCATATAAACCGTAAAGGTACGCTGCTACAACTGTTTCCCATATTACTTGGTATATCCATAAAGTGATTTTTCGTAAGAGAAACTAAAGTCAGCCTGTAACGATAAAACATTCTATGTACATATATATGCCTAGTATAAGACATGGTGCTAAGGTAATGGTCAATGCGTCCATCCACAGACTATTAATATCGCAAATTAATCATCCAAACTTGGTTGACGCTGAATATTGTGATAATAATCTAGTGCTCACGTGCGTGCCTGTTTGATGCTTATGTGCGCGTGTGATTTTGCGTGCGGGCGTGCATACGCGCGCGCGCTTGTACACGGGCGTACATTTACACGCGCCTGCGCGCGTGCTAGTTTCGTTGGACATTGCAAATTCAATATGCGTAATGAGACTGACAAGCCCAATCTCGTGTTTAGTTTTAGTGCCCTCGTCAGGCCAGATGCATTCATAGCATACGATGTTTATATATCTACAAAGAAGTGGACTATAATTGCATTCGTGCCTGTTTACATGCGTGCCTGTCTGCCCGTCTGCCCGTCCGCCCATCCATACGTACGTACGTGCGTATGTGCGTGCGTGCGTGCGTGCATGCGTGCGTGTCTGTAACGATATCCCTGGGATTTCTGATCCGATTTGGCACAAATTCTACCCTCAGAAATGTTGTTACTGTGTACTAGGGACTCCTAAATTTGGTCTTAGTTCAACTTCACCCACCCCTAAGTGTCCGGATATGCCCTTTCTTTACAATTGTCCTACATAAGTTGTCGTAGCATTATTACAAAAGCGCCGTTATAAAGGAACTAACACATCAGTAAGATTAGAACAGTCCTCGACTTTTTTTAGAAAAGGAGTTTAGATAATTTATATAATAAATTGCATTTTGATAGTTATTTTGTGCTTTTGTCTGTGAAACAGCAAAAAATAAAGAAGTAAAGGGAACCTATTACACCTTTGACTCAAAAATAGTCTACGATAGTTATGGGCAGTTTGCCAGTCGGACGTGCTTTTGTCTGTATAATGCCAGAGACTTAACCAGAAAGAATAATCATTTCATAGCAGTGAGAAATACAAGTCATTACTCATTTAAATGAAGCTATCGCAATGAACCTGACGAATAACGCGCTTAATACTCTAGTCAAGTGTCTGACTGTTTTCCGAAACTATTCATCTAAATTTGCCATTTAAAATAGACACTGCATGATTTCATCGCCGAGTTAGATAAAGCAGCCTCGGCACAAATAATCCTATTATTAACTATGTGTATCATACAGTACCAGTATGCACATCCTTTCTGGTTCCATCGTACACCCCCTTCAGAGATAGGAGTATCGGTGTCACAGATGGCAGCAGATACCCCGGATAACGCAGGTTACTGGGCCGGTACTAGGCCACTACACGTGCCTTATTGGCCAGGTATTGGTCCAGTACCGGCCTAATAATATGCGTTCTCACGAACGAGTCTTACTGATCTAAATAGCGGCATTTTGATTTTTTTTATTGTTTTAAATTGTATACGATGATGCATAAGCTGATTTGAAATGAGCCTGAAGAGGATATTGCTTTGGGGAGAATACTCACACGTACCGCGAGTTTATATGGGTACATTATCGATCGAACTATAGAGCAATACAGGAGGCGTGGCGCTAGGTCCTCACACAAACAAAATATTGTTGAATATGAGGGATCCGATCTGTCCCTCAAGTATCTGACGTCATAATCAAAATTCACCACTCGTTACGTGATGACACAATCAAATGACGCATGCCAGACACAAAGGGTAAAAAGCCTGTTAGTAACCGTCTGCGTATGTCTAGGTGAATTTGCAATATAATAAACATACTGCTGAATATCCTGAAGCTAATTTGACTGGCAAATGGCAAATTGAAGTACAAACAAAATGAGTCTGCAGCCCTCGAGACCCCCATTGGTTCCCCACAGGGAGATGGCCTCTCTCCGCTGTGCTGTTTACGAGCTACCTTGTCACAGCCCTCTCATCTGTGCGAGGTCGCTGCACAAAACCAAACCCACCTCTATCTATCTTCGCTGTACCTCCGATTAGAGATCGAGTATGCATACGATGTGGACTTCATAGACCAGGGAAAGAAGCCTCTCGATAGTCGCCTTATAGCTGCAGAACAACGCAAGAATGTGAACCTCATGATCGAAGCCAATACCAAGTCTACTCATGTGCATCTATTTGCGATAGGCGAAGTCAGTCGTCCTGTCGCGCGGCGGAGAGGGTCGGTGGAGCAATAACAAGATCTGTGATTCACTAATACGCAGCTCCTCTGACATTGCTGCACGTTGCGTCACAGGAAACATTGACTTTTAGAAACTACCGATCCGTGAATTTATGGATCGCTCAGGCCAAAAAACTACACCTGCATGACGCGACCTGTGTATCATTAATGCTGTACTACTATAGCAGCTATGCAGCTCAGAAGGAAGCTCTAGGTAACCTTTATGTCCGTCACAATAGATACGTTCATGCTATACGCAACATCTCTGACTGGACAGAATAATCTCTAAGGATGCGCTATACACTATGCGTAATACCGGGGGGGGGGGGGGGGGGGGGAGCGGGGCTGTTGGTGCAACATGACTGTTGCTGCAATATTATTTAGGGAAAGAGTCGAATCTAAGTCAGTTTGACTTGTGACTCAATCCCATTGTTATTAATTGACACTAAAATATGTTTAAAACAAGTTGCAATATGGTTAAATATGAGGGATCCGATTTGTTCCTCAAATATCCGATGCTACAATATGCAGCAACAGCTCCCAATAAGATTACTTCAAAACTATTTGAAAACTTACCTGTAGTAGTTCGTCTTGATGATGCCCATTTTAAATACCGCTGCCTTGCAAGAGTTACTCTAGGAATTCAGCTTTCAACGTGTTAAAATCTAGTCAAACGCTCGCTGTTTCCGCGCGTGCACGCGTGCGTGCCTGTTTGCGTGCATACGTGTCTGTGGATAACAATGTGTACTTGGCATTCATGAATTTGAAGGAAAACTATGTCGCCTATGTTAGTGGAATTGAAAATGCAGCTCTAAGTATGGAATTCTACGGCGTTCCATGTCACAAGTGGTAAAAAGTAGGATGATATTGCGCCCGACAGACTAGCCGTGATGATGTGTATTTAGCCTGTACGCAAATCATTAAAGAAAACATTTGAGGCTGGATTTTCCCACTCATTATGACAGTGATTTGTATTAAATAATGTAATCTCCTTTAATCACGAAGCCCGTCTTAATGAAGGATGCAGTTCTCTGATATAGTCATGGACGATTACACATTCCAACACGGAAATACCACTCTCTTCATCTCTTGACAAACAAACAGACACCGTTAGGCGATATTTCGCAGCAGCTAATGTAATTGGTGCATGACTCAGACATATATAAGTGAAATTAGTGTCACAATATTCAACGAAATATTTCTTCCATGGTAAGCGATTTATTTTATCTGACAGCATTGAAGGGTTAAATTAATTTCGCAAAAAGATCTATTAAGGAGTTCATGCATCGCATATGTCGCTGATACCGCATCACGATGAGCTAAAAAACCTATCACGCTATTGCCACATAACTATTACCTCATATTTAGCGATTACGTTCCTCTTGCCAGTCTATTTTTTCCTGCCTGTGCCATGATGTTTGCAATGGCTATTGATGTCATCATCTACACTCAATGTAGGGCCTAATAGATCTTTATATGGAGTTTCTTCCATTTCATTTATTCATATTTCATAATTCTTGTATATTCGTTGGAAAATAATTAATTTGCCACGAGGTGCGAATATCGTGGTATGTTTAGAGGATGAGGAGTTTAGTTTTTATGCGACTTAGGAGTCACACATTTAATTAATATTTCACCCCGTTAACATTATTACTACATTTATTGTAAACCAATTATTAAACATACTGGCATCCATTTCGCAAAAATCATGGTCACACCCTTCAATGCTAGTCAGAGACAGTCTGCTTACAGACATACCCATGCAATAGAACATTGTTCTAGTGCCACAATTGATTAAAGCGACCTGTCACTCAAGTATATGACGCCATAACCAACTACGTTACCTCTAGGTTGACGTCACAGTCCAATACGTACTGAATGGCATAGCGAAGGCCATCATAGACTTTTAAAATCCTGTCAGTTGTACGAATTGTATGTCTTTACTATTTAATAAACACCTCTGTTTAATATTTTGAAGCTAATTTGACTGGGCGCTGGCAGCAACAACACAGAGTCAAATTAGTTTCAAAATATTTAACAGCTGTAGTTGCCTTGATATTGGGATTCTGGGAATGTAGTGTTCGATCGGTCCCACCACGGGAAAAGTGTGGGCGGAGCTGATCTAGAAATGGCAGTGGCTTAGGTACAGTAGATTCATCTACTGCATTGTACTCATATATAGGCAGTAACAACCTTCAATCACGCTATTTTCATGACGTCAGTGAGACATAGATTTCGCTATTATGGCTGTAATCTTGAATACCTCGCGTGTGGCATTTGGTGCAAAGTTTCAGCATGATCTGAGCCCGATCAAAATTTCACCAACTTTGATTAACTATCAAGCCCAGGACTGTAGATGGACTGTTTGTTACCATTGTCCTGTAGAGGTCCAGAGTGGAAATTACAGGGAACACGAAATTCTGAATCTTCTCAAAATCATCAGTAGCACGTTAAGAACAACCTTGTAAAACAAAAATGTCTTCCCCTTACAGGGAGCAATTTTAAAATTATTACCAGCAGCAAAATCTCAGCGATCTAGGTCAAGTTCGACTCTTAACCATAGTTAGCTATAGCTAACTAGATTCCGAGTCGAACTTCAAATAGTTAACTAGCTAGTCCACTATAGTCAACCGAGCACCCGAGCTCGGTTCAGATGGTTAGCGTGATATTTGCGTAAATTTCAAAATGGTGGACGCCGATCGCTTGCCACGAATAAATGCATATAAAAGTGTAAACATTTCACTAAATAACTTAGGGTTGATGAAATTATGCTTCCCCATTGTATGTCAATGTTCCCAAGCTCCTATTCCTTCCCATTTTATGTCATATGGACGGTTGTTGACGTCTTAGCAGCCACAAATAACCCAGTTTGTAGGCCATCAAAACAGACGACAGAAAGGGTTAATGGAGATTGGTACCCGGCTCTTAATTTTCCCCAATAGTAATTCAATTGGGGAATCGGGAACCAAGGAACTATAGTTAACTATTCAGCGTTTGGCTTGGCATAGCGACTGCGCATGTTCGGTAAACCAGCAATACGACTATAGTTAGCGAGTCTAAATTGACTCTAGCTGATCTGAGAATTCCACCAATGACCGAATCATTTAGCACGCGAGAGAAGCTCTTAGGGCGCGTCACAGCGTTGGCCATAGAATAAAAATATACAGGACAAGTGCTGAGCGTTATCGCTGTTTTGCGCCCGCCAACTATCCAGCTATCTGCATATATATACACACATTTAAACATTTTATTTTGAACTGTTTAGACAATACTGATGAATATTTAAATCATTTAAGAATTGAGGGATCCGATCAGGATCTAGCACTCAAATATCTGACATCATAATCAATTTTGCCACAGTTTAGATGACGTCACAATCATAATGATATCGCTCCGTCACGAAATTCGAGGATGTTTAAGGCATTTTTGTTCTACCATTTCAGGGATTTTTAATGTCTTGACTAAAATCACGCCGAGTTTAGATACTAACTGGAAAAGGGGCGCAAGGATTGTTGATGCACTTCCGTCAATATTTGACATATTTACGCCACCTTCCGACTAATGAAAAAGAGAAAAATATCAGTTTTCCGAACATTATTCGTTTCCATTCAGCATTATTATTCAGATCAAACCACTAAAATATCCTGACATTTTCAGTACATTGATTAAGAAATATATATATAATATATATATATATATATATATATATATATATAATATATATATATATATATATATATATATATATATATATATATATATATATATATATATATATATATATATATATATATATATATATATATATATATATATATATATATATATATATATATCAAATTGCTTTAAAATGGAAGCTTAGCCCCGCCTATTTTATGCCATTAGGTGATGGGCAGTTGTTGTATTAATTGAATGATGACATATTTTCATGAAGAGCTTGAAATTATTTCAATCACTTAATAGGAAAATGAATCCCTATGTTCATTTTGAGTGAAAGGCGTTGATGAAATCTGTGTCCTCAGTCTGTGCCAACAACAGCTTTCAGCGAAACCATTTTCAATGTGAATATGATATTTGTACCACGTTATTAAGAAGTAAATATTGAATCGTGGTAATTCAACAATACCACAGTTATTACAAATTATTTATTTCCTAACATTAAAATGCAGTATAATACAACAGAATAGATGAATCCAATACGACATTCAAGCATATAACTTCATACTCAATTACGTAATGCTGAAGTCACAAACAAAATGCGTAATGAATGTAGCTATGTCAGTCACGAACATTTAAAAGTCTGCCATGTGTACGAATTGTGTGTCTACTACTTAATAACCGTTCTGTTGCATATTCTGAAACTCATTTGACTGGGCACTTTTGCTGCCATATGGAGTTCAAGGTTGGATCGTCCCCATCCCAGGCAAGGCGTGGATGAAACGTAGTTAAAGATGGGCGGAGCATAGATAATGTGGGTTCATTCATTGTCTGAATCTATTATTAGTTGCCAAATTATTCACTTGAATCAGAACCAATTAGCAGGGAGGGGGAGGGGGGAGAGAGGGAGCGAAGAGAAGAAGGTATGGAGTGTTATCCAAGCCATTAGTGAAACGTATGATGATAATAGGACTGGACGTAACACGATCTGTGTTTCTGATAGAAAGCAAACTTATACATTAACCGTAGTATTCCATATTTGAACAATTTGATAACCCTTGGTATTCTGGTGAACAGAGCAACATTAACATATTTTGTCACTGGAGATTTCCATTTGGAAATGAAGAAGGTGTACTCTTTGACAAAGTGATATTGGCTAAGACTTTTCAATCAGAACATGTGATATAGAACACCATCCAATTCCATTCTCAATCACATTAATCAGTGCTTGGATTATGCCATGCCAATATTATATATACACACAGATTTCTCCCTTTTGC
>CM067372.1:132599336-132706836 GCA_034401795.1 Chaetoderma sp. LZ-2023a
ATCCGGGCATCTGAATCTATAGTGACTTTCATGAATAGGAGAATAAAACAGTTGGTTTTATGTCATAACGTGACAGGCATCGCTCTATTATCCCGATAAGGACGATCCAGGCCAAAACCGGCCTTGTTCTCAGTGGTCTTGAGGAATGTCCATTTGCAGGTCAGGAGAAGACTATTTCTGAAAATTTACAACTGGAATGACTGGCTCGATAGTTTTCCCTTGGCCTGCAAATGGACATTCAATACGAAAATAGTTAGATTTTCTTAAGGAAATTTATCCATTAAATGGTTAATGGAATAATGATACATATATTTGTCGTGCTGGGTCCTAGATGTGATGTCAAGGTCATATGTGATAATTAGCATGTGCTTATGTTCATGCACTAACACCATGAGCACGAAGGTACGAACTGATGTACCCATGGATAATCATAGATAGTGAAAATTAAACCAATAAAGAGATATTTTCCGCTGCTGTATATAGAATAATTCTGTGGTAATTAATGAAATCTCCGCCAGAATGCCGCTCTGATATTTTATATGCCAGATGAGCTACACAGGGTGTGTTGTGGGAAACGCTCATCTAAATTCTCAACCGTGCACCAGCTGAGGTATCTCCACTTGGTATGTTAGATCATACAGTTCCGCCGGTGTCCATTCAATCTTGGAACAACGAACACAAGACATTCAACTAAATCACTATTCAATCATTTCTATTTTAGCCCATCTGAACACGTGTGATCGGTCCATATGGCATTGCCTATAATCGTTCAACACTCCGTCTGTAGGTCGGCTTGACATCAAACTGGTGTCAGTGATTGCGTGTTTGACTTTTAGTATTGGACTAATTAACATCACTGAATCAGCGTATGGCCTTAATCATTGCCCCTCTGGTAACAAGGTTAACTCGTATACAGAAGGCCGTGGGTTCGAATCTGGCCTCTACATGATAAGCACCAATGTGCGAAACCGCATGTGGGGTGGGTGTGCCTCCTGGTGTGTGAACTGAGTAATTTCAGACAAAATCAGTGTGTTGAAACAATATTGCAAGTGGTATACTATAACAAATCAGCTTCCCGACGACTTCCAATCGCATTGCATATGGAGCACATCACAGTTGGTCTGGTTTCATACCCTATTGTACTAGGTGCAATCATTGAGAGCAACTATGGTAACCTCTAAGTCTTATAAATCACTTCGCATGATTAGTCACTCAACTAATTGACAAGTTATGTTAGCAATTCGAGCTTCATCATGTAGGCCTAAGCGACATAGCTTGTTGATCTATCAATTTGTCAAATCTTGAAAGTCTGCTAGATATTCTTATTTCTGCATCTACCACTAACACCACCCATGATTGCGACCTCCGGATTGATCTATTCTGATGGCTAATAGGAGCAGCATGTGCGGATCTCATATGTGTATAGGCTATATGAAGCGACATATCATATCATACCGCAAAAGCGAGTATTTCGAGAAATCCCAAACACTACCCAATCAGTCTGACCATGTGCAATCTAATACGAGTTCCGGAAATCTTTTGCAAAGACAAATCTATGAAAAACGAAAGGAGCTAGAATTTTCATTGATAAGTTTTATCATGAATAATGTTGACCCGCTCGTGTATTTACTTGTAAGCAAGTGAGATATGACGTCATTAGCAAAGCTATATCATATAACAACAGATGTTCAGTTTATTGCTTTGAAAAAAAAATCTGGTTAAAAATATGCTTCAAAAGAATAAATATATTTCAGAATATGTTCGATTTGGGATCCATAAGCATGATATATCATCCCGCAGCGCTCGAACGACGCAGAAAGAAAGGGCGTAACGATTACGTTTTGACGTTTTGAGTTAGTGCCTTCCTTTATGTTAGAGCACGTTCTAGTCTGTTGAAACTTGTATCACCCCACTTCTGCAGAAAATGCTTAGAAATCCATCAGATGTTACAGCCCATTGATCGACATCGCCTGACCTGGGCGTCCACTTTTTACGGGGAATGAACTTCAAGAATGTAAAATTATTTGCTTATTAAATGTCCATTTGCAGACCAGGAGAATGCTACTTTTGAAAATTTACCACTAGAATGACGGGCTCGGTTACCGAGCCAGTCATACCAGTGGTGAATCTCAAAAAATATTTTTCTCCTAGCCTGTAAGTACAACTGTAGAGACCGGTTTTGGCCAGCTTATGTATGCAAAGCTTTTTGCACTATAAGGGGAGGCGCTGTCTTCGTGAAAAAAATGTCCTTCCTTTGTTGCCGTGGAAACAATTTTGAAACATTATTTTAAAAAGGTTTCAAAACACGTTTTGTGCAATAATCAGCATTACATTTCACATTACGATCAATGAATCCAATACTGGTCATTCAATAATAAGCTGACACGCCTAAACATCTTCAACGCATTAATATCAATCTGTCCCTTCCTAAAATAACAGGCTCCCAGCGTTCACCTAGATACAACATACCCTTGTCTGTGGTGACATGATCGTCATACCTCTCCGCGCACAGTCTCAGGTACAGTCTCCAAATCATATTTCATCTATTCCCACCATAATGCAGGGAACGTTTATGAGACCAATACAATTTCCCCCGTTTTGCCTTGATAACACTGTTTATGGCATTATTTACAGATACCAAACTAATTCATAATCCATCACGGTGTTGACCCGGGCAAGCAGTCTCTTCACCTTTGCAATCATATGTTTTGATGCTAGAGTTCTTCATTTGCTTTTCAAATAACCGTTTCCCCTGTGAGATTCGTCTATGATATTTTTCTCCTTTAATCGATAATTGGTCTTTATATGAACATTAATACCTTCATTGGAACGTTCATTTCTGATCTGTGGATGATTCATTTCTTTCCTCGAAAGTTGGTGAATTACTACATCTGTTTATATCGTTTATTTCATGTCTCGACTAAACGAAATTTTCAAAACGACTGTGCGGGCGGTAAGGTAATGGTCCTTGAAGAACACATGCGTGATAAGTGACACAATTTCTCAATTGGTGGAAAGCAGAAATCGTTCAATCTTGTGACAAAATAGAGAGGAGATTTTAAAACAATATGTATAATATCTGGTATCGCCAGACATAACTTTGCGTGTATTCCACCATACTTAAAAGTCGTACATTAACTATCAATCTAATACACTCAATTGATCAAACCAGTTTATCGATCAACCAGGCAGACGTCATAATCGATTATGTGTCATGAATGAAGCGACTTAGTCCGTCACAAACGCTTAACACTTCATTTCTGACAATATATTGCTGCTATCCATTTGCTTTAAGTAGAATTTATTTGACCTAAAGGAAGCAGGATGAAACATGTTTTATGACCGCGCCTCCCAAAATCATACAAATATACATGACTCACAGTACGACTTGGAATTAGTTAGCACAAATCAATGTGATTGCAGTAAAATCTTGATGACAGATTTCACGAACATATACGTTATTAGTGTTATGGTAGCAGCGAGATACCAGAGACACGTGTTGAAGAAGAAAACATGGAGAGCGTTACAAAGCGAGGAATGAGAGGAGCTACTGGGATAGCGCAAGATTCTAATGGCACCTAATACCACTACCAGATAAACAAATTAACTCGAATTAACGTTTACGGGTTTTTGAAAATACATACCTACAATATGCTTGCATATAAAAAATAAACCCTTGAAGGGGATGAATAGCAGCAATATATTGTCCGAGAATGTCTGAACATTTGATAATGGACATTTCCGTTTTAGCTATGCCCCACCCATCTCTAGCTAAGCTCCACCCACACCTCGCCGTGTTGGGATTGATCGATCCCCAAATGCCCTAGCTATCAATTTCCTGAAAACTATACAGGGAAACGGTTGAATATTTTGGAACTAATTTGACTGGGTGCTGTTGCTGCCTATGGCAGCACCAGCACCCAGTTAAATTAGTTTCAAAATAGTCAACAGAATATTTATTAAATAGAAAAAGCAAACAATTTGTACAACAACGCATAGACCGTCTTCAAATATGCGTTCGTGACGTACTTATCGACATCATTCATGACGTCATTCATTAAGATGTCATTGTACACATCACGCAGTTCATTATGACGTCATATGATGGGTGGGTACTCTGGAAAGGTGAATTGTTGCACGCGTCTGATGGTGCCGCCGAACGAAACTGTTGGACTATTAGGACGTGTTCACTGAAGTATGGCGTTAGTCCGGATTCACTCTTTAGTGCGAGAACACGGCTTTAGCGTCTGAAGATATTACTTAACGCGACTTCAATAAAAACACACCAATGGCGATGATTCATCATTCAGCCATAGCGTGTTGACAAATCATGTTATTTCGTTTAATCGTCAAACTTGTATTCAGTAATACTTGAAAATATTGCTACTCAGTGTATTTTCAAAATACAAATCTGTTTTAAACAGAATTCCTACGATAGGAAATATTATTTGTAATTAGTACTAATTGCAGAGACTGGAATGAGTAATTAACATATCCTTGTCGTTCAACAATAGGCCACCTTATTGATTGTGGCAATATAAGAATGTCATTGGGATCCGTGGTAATAAATCAATAAATCATATATGAGCTGCATCACATTTCAATAGTGAGCTTATGAACAATCGCTCCAGTGGTCAGCCCGGCTATCGCATTTGGTATTTTTTATAGTCTAACGTTACACAATGGACCTTTCTAGTTTTAGCTATGTCCCGCCCATCACTAGCTAAGCTCCAGCTACACCTCGCTCGTGTTGAGATCGTTCGATCCCTGCACTCCCTAACTATCGATTTCCAGAAAACTATACAGGTAAGCTGTTAAATATTTTGAAAATTAATTTGACTGGGCGCTGTCCAGAGAAATTAGTTTAAAAATAGTCAACAGAATGTTTATTGAATGGTAAAGACATACAATTCGTACAACGTGTCGGACTATTAAGCGTTAAAGACGGACTATTTCGAATCAGTCATGACGTCATGATTATGACGTAATCATAGGAGTCACGTAGTTGATTATGATGTCATATGATGGGTGGGTAAATTGGAAAGGTCTATTGACAAAAAACTGTACAATAACGCTATGCATATATTTATTCACCACACAATGTATAACTTGAGGGTTGATAAGCTTTAGAAAATTATGATGTGTATGGGAATATGTATGTCAGGCTGTACGTACTGATATAGTTTTTCACAATGCATGGTTTAATTTCTGAATTACTAGATATTTGTTATTGGTTCGTTGTTCCTAACTCAGAGTGAACATGCACGTATATACATGTGACTAGAACATGAATTCATGCTTTAGAATTGGTTTGATCGGGCTTGGAATGCAGCCATAGATGAATATGTCTACGGAATATTAATTTCCTTATCAGATTGTCCCGCGACAATGGCGATATCACACGGGGAACGAATATGCTATTATTAGTTTGTGTCAGGATACACGTCACAAGCAATCATTGGCTACTTCCTAAAATACCACCACACATACGCTCCCAATATTAAGTTTTACTTCGCTTTCATGGTAAGCTCGATTTAACATGAAACTATGCCATCTTTAGTGATAGAATTTGGGAATTATAATGGCGGATACAGGAGATGAGTTTATTTGGAGGCCAGTGCGATGGTGACATTATGTTGTGCTCACTGGCACAGATGACTTGTGTTGGCATTTATTCATCCTATAATTAAATTATCAATGACATGCAGAATATTAAACAAAAGGGATTTTCCAGCTATTTCCAGACCAATTTCCTATGAATAACTTAATCAGGTTATGTCAGCCATCGGCTTACATAATTCAGCCATTTTATTTCCGCGCTCGTGCTGTCTTAGTGGAAGATCACTGACATTATCATGAAAGAATACATCTAAAAGAACACAATCAAAATCTCGCATTTTTGGCAAACTTACAGGAGACGTGCTGTCTATTTCGAAACTAATTTAATTGGTATCTGCTGCTGGTTCCCATACGGCCGTCATATTAGGCTCTACTTATTCATCAAAGCACTTCTTACATCACAAGTGTTTGTCTCATCTGGTCAGTATGGCAGCGATTGTGCAGCGTATACCGCATATACCGCATATACGAAGAGTCGCATTTGGTGTCAATGTCACACGTATCATTGCCTAGATACGACAATGGAAGATTCCAGTTTCTCACTCAATCATATGACGTCATAATCAACTAGGTGGTGTGTAGTCTGATGTCATAATCAATTACGTCAATTCTCATGAATGCTTAATTAATGATGGACTAAGCGTTGTTGCACGAGTTTTATGTCTTTACTTTTTAATACACATTCTGTTGAATATTTTGAAACTAATTTGACTGAACGCTGTTGTTGCCATGTATAGTTTTCTGGAAATTGAGAATCAGAGAGTGCAGGGATCGATTGGTCCCAACACGGGCAAAGCGTGGATGGGGCTTAGCTAGAGATGGGCGGGGCATAGCTAAAACTGATTCCTCCATTGTCTGGCTATTCAATGCACTATACAGGATGACGATTAGTTGCATGTCAGTCGCATGACTTGCTAGATCATTGTTGCTAATGTTTGTAGCTGCCATCTCCATTACCGTGAATCCAGCTGTGTCTGTTACAGAAGTTGTTTAAGCTACTTCAGTTTCCTCAATGGCTAAGCTCCACCCACACCTCGCTCGTGTTGGGATCGATCGGTCTCAGAACTACCGGACTATCGATTTCCAGAAAACTGTACAGGTAAGCTATTGAATATTTTGGAACTAATTTGACTGGGCGCTGTTGCTGCCTATGGCAGCAACAGCGTCCAGTCAAATTAGTTCCAAAATATGCAACAGCATGTTTATTAAATAGTAGAGACATACAATTCGTACAACGTGCCGGATTATTAAGAGTTAAAGACTGGCCAATTAGAATCATTTATGACGTTATAATTATGACGTCACCCTACACGTCACTTAGTTATTTATGACGCCATATCACGCCATGTGACAGATGGATACTCTGGAAAGGTGACTTACTTGAACTACGTCAGCTACACCAGTTACTTAGGTTACTTTAAGTTCGCGAAGGGGGAAGACATTATGCATCCATTTGATGGGATCAAATTACTGACAATATCACCATAACCGATCCGGCGAATTGAGAGTCTTGTTAATTATTTAAGTATTTCGCGTGCAAGAAGAACTTAAATGGGATTTCATCAATTGCAGTGCATGCGCGCGCGTGCGTGCGTACGTGTGCGCGTGCGTGTGTGTATGTATGACAGTTGTATTACTGGAATAGCGGATTTATGTCTTAGTCTATAACAAAATCTATAACATTCCAGCAAGTTATTTAGTTAATTGGATATCTTTCTGTTTTGTTTTAAGCCCAAAGTTAATCGTCTGATGAGTTTTGCAGACGGCATATTCCAAGGGTTATATCTTGTGACCTACTACATATTTGAAAAATAATTTGATTGTAAGTTGTTGGTGGCTCAGACACCAACAATTTTCAGTCAAAATTGGTTCCAAAATATTTAGCAAGCTACTCGTCTTTGCGCTTTCAAATTATTGTCTAGTGGCTTTTAGCAGCGAGACAGTTAAGGAAACATTTCTATGGCAGCACCATCTTTCATCAGCATGTTAATTGGGAAACTGGAGCACACAACTGTGAACTACTGAATCAGATGACAACCATATAGCGTAGATTGTGGTTTTAAATGTTTATCTGTGTAACACACGCTGGTTTTAACAATTGAAACATGACAAATCGTTTATGCAATGATTAATATGTTTTATCAATTACGTTACAAATCAATTATTCCATAGAATTGCGTGAATAATCGATAAGTTATTTAAGTCATCGTGATAGTGAGGCATGTATTTGAAGATGTGTTTATCCACATTTCTGATAGTGTGTAATGTGTGTATGAGGATTCCTATGTGGTTAGTTACCGAATACCCAATGAGAAAAATGCGTAAATTAGATCAATTCTGCGTATGCCTCGTAAATCAGAGCACGGAGAAACCGAGCCCTTGAATCGCATGAGAGGCTTAGAATACAAAGGCACCTCTTGCAGTGCCACTGTTAGATCCACGACACATCATTAATCGAGATATCCATCTCCTCTCATCGTTCGGTTATATTCCAAGTGAATTAGCACATTGAGGCCAATGAGTGCTGACGTTGTTTCATCTCTTCATCAACATCACCCTCATCACTTGAAATTGCCCAATTAGGGTATTTAATCTCATACAAATCGTCACAAAATGTCTTCAAAGAGAACATGATGTTTGCGCACAATAGCACCATGGATTGCCAGCGAGAATAAACGTCATAATACAAACACGTTTGGTTTCTCACTTCACATTTATCATTGTAGATATTTTCTCTCTCTTTATATTTTCCTTCTCTCTCTTCCTTCTCTCTTTCCTCATCTTTCTTTAACTTTCACTAATTTTGTCTCTCATTATCTCTTCGCCCACTCTCACACACCCTCTCTCCTGCTCGCTCACACACTCAAATTATCATCTTAAAATCTCGACCACCCATCTCTTGAGCACCCACTTTTTAGTTCCTTCTATCTCTCACGCTATCTTTCTTTCTCGCTCTCTCGCACCCTCGCTCACTTCCTCAACCCCCCTCATTTCTCGGCCATCATCTCTCACCCGACTCACACATCTCTTGCTAAATCCACCCCCTCTCGTTTTCGGTAGTGCACCTTCCCCCCTCTCTCTTCCCCTCTCTATCTCTCTCCCGCCTCCCTCCCTCCCTCCCTCTCTCCCTCTCACCCCTCCCTCCCCTTTTTCTATCTCTCTCCCCCTCCCTCCGTCCCTCCCTCCCTCTCTCTCACTCTCCCTCTCTTCTCTCTCTCTCTCTCCTCTCTCCCCCCTCTCTCTCTCTCTCTCTCTCTCTCTCTCCGTTTCTTCATCTCCCTCCAATATCGCACAGCCTCTCCCCAACCCACCTTCCTCCCCGAATTTTTGGCATGCTCTCCCACTATATTTTCTCTATACCCGGGCTCTCTTTCACTCTCACCCTTTCTTCCGCCCGTTCTATCTTACTCTCTCCCATCCACAATCGTCCATCGCCCACTCTCTATATTTCACTTTCCCTCTTCCCTCATTCTCTCCCTCTCCCGCTCTCCGATTATATCTCCCTATCTCCATCCACTCCCCCCGTTCTCACTCACTCCCTCTCCTCTCTCATGCACGTATTTCTCTACCTCTATACCAGTCCATCTCACCCCTCTATCTCTCCCCCTCTCTCCACCCCCACTCCATCGCTACAGCTATCTTCGACTCCAACTGCCTCCGCCTATCTCTTCTCTCGCTTTCTCACATGCCATCTACCCTGCTCTCACTCTTCATCTCTCTCCGCATCTCTCTCTCTCTCTCTCTCTCTCTCTCTCTCTCTCTCTCTCTCTCTCTGTGCTCTTCTTTCTCCACTCTCCAGAGAACTTCCTCTCTCTATCTCTCCCCATAAGTTCCTCTTTCCCTAACACGGTCTCTCCATCTCTCCCCATTACTCTCTAACTCTGCCTCTCCCACCCCTCTCTCTTTCTATCCCTCTCGCTATCCATCCCACTCCCTCGCTCTCTCTCTCTCTCTCTCTCTCTCTCTCTCTCTCTCTCTCTCTCGCTCTCTCACTCACTCTCTCTCTCCCCCATATCTGTCTCTCTGTCGCTCTCTCACCCCTCTCCCTAGCGCCTTCTACATATCTCTTTCGCTTACCCACACCATCCTTTCCCCTTCTTGTGATCTTCGGTATTTCGATAGTGGAGCGTCTCTGACATTTTATGCGGACATAAGGTGTTAGTAAAGAAATTAAGAAGCACTTGCTGTCAAGGAAACGTGCCAGCGTATTCAGTGAAATAATGCTGCGCTATTGTGTCCATTTCCCACAAGGTCTACCGTTTGAATTAATATATTAACGTTTAACTTAGTCCGACTAATCGCATATGAAAATAATGTACGATGTCATTGTGTATTTTGGAGTTATTACTCGCTGTGCTACCAACAAGTAAGTACCTGTGGAAGTAGTTTAGAAATAACTCATTTATGGTTATCTTAAAATCCAGCCAGCATTTGGGTCTTCGTGGTTTGAAGAGTTAATTGTTTGGATGCTCTATTCGAGCTCATTTCTTCAATGCCTGTGACATACTTGAGTTATGACCAACTTGAATTATTCAGGTTTACTGTTTGCCGGTGACGCAGGTTGGAAGAACAAGTTTTGAAATGACAATCAGAAATATCTCCCCAATGTAACTACTATGTCACAGGAAATTACTTAATCAATTGTCGTGGCAAGCTGTTTTACCATTCTAAAGTAGCCATTAAATAGATAAATCAGCAAATAAATTAATATGGTTTCTAGCCGTCCAGCGTCCAATGGCTTGAAATGAACATTTGAGTCGATTGTTGAACAAGGGTATTGCTCAGACCATGGTGTAATTATATGTTATGTAATACGCGATAGTTGTGAGCTTATGGTGTTGGCTTTTGGCGTTGCATGCTTTAGCGGATTGTGACCAGACATGGCTATATTCACAAAGTGATTGGCTCTCAATTCCTCTGAGTCTCTTGAACTCTCTTTTCAATAATTTTAGCTGTTCAACAGAGTGACAATTCTGTCTCCATATTATGTAACCCGTGATTCAGTCTGATGGGTAGCGAGATTTCGAATATATTGGTGTGATACGAACTCTAACTGTCTCTACTGGTCTCCTAGGATGTGTTGTCTTGGTCAGCGGGTAAACAGCATATAAACGATTTCTAGGTGATCATTGGAAGTGCTATGCATAACCAAACTCTCGCATCTTTCAATACGACCCTTCACGATGAGCCGATTTAGCCCTCTATTGTACCTTTTCAGCGAATCTCCAATCTGACAGTCACTAGTATGACTAACCCGCTCTATCACAAGGTAACTGACATATATGCATGTACTATCTAGGCGACATTGAGTTAACATTCGTGGTAATGTGGCCTGTCTTGATATATATTAATGTATAAATCTCCTATGAGTTAATTAGATTAAACGTTCCATCCATCCATCCATCCATCCATCCAGCCAGCCAGCCAGCCAGCCAGCCAGCCAGCCAGCCAGCCAGCCAGCCAGCCAGCCAGCCAGCCACTCACCCACTTATCCACCCACCCATCCACACACCCACCCACCCACTCACCCACCCACCCACCCACCCACCCTCTCACCATCCAGCCACCCACCCATCCAACCACCCACCCACCCAACACCCATCCATCCATCCATCCATCCAACACCCACCCAAACATCCATCCATCCATTTATCCATCCATCATCTACACCCGCTCCCACCATCCATCCAGCCAGTCACTCACCCATGTATTCACTTATCCATCCACCCACCCACCCACCCACCCACCCATCCATACATCCATCCATACTACCACACATTAGTATTATTCAGGAATTTCAGCATTGTTATGGCACCCATGGTGAATATTCAAACTGGCTCATTGCCAGTTTGCATGTTTAACAACGCCATACTCAAGGAGGGTATTATTAAACACTGTAGTGGAAACCCCTTCTTGTATAAGGTCACACATATTAACATTGTATCTACCATGGTGGTTACAGAAACTGCCAAGAAAGACATTCTCCACTGAGATGACAAGGGCACAAAGAAATTTCTAGAGTTTGTTTCATAAAGAATAGTTGCATCTACTGCAAACGGGTCAATTTGGGATTCGATGAAATAAATGAAGCTGAAGCTATTCAGTAAGTCTCAGAAAAGGACAAGTTGCAAATGCTGTAACAAGCTGGCCCAGTCAAGAGAAGATCGACAACTATTGGCAAGGTTTCTTGTAGTTCAACAATCACGCCCGAGTATGATAAGTCTCTAAGCGAGACAATCGAAAAATACGAATTCTCTGTTATCCCGCAGACACCCTTCTCCACAGCTGGTCTTCTCATTCCAACTGACAAGAGTACATTTGTCTATGCTATTGAATAGTACAAAATAGAATCTTCAATTGAATCCGGAGAGGACCTAGTGACAAAAATGCGTCTAACAGAAAGGAGGACCGATACAGTGTGTGTATTATTGATGCAATGGCAGTTGTCCAATGCATTAAGATAGGCCCATTGAAGGTAAATTGCTCCGACTTTGTACAAGCCTTTGTTCGAATCATCTGTCACATGGTTTCAGAGGATGACGAAGGAAGAGTTATCTTTGACGGATACATTCACAATTTTCTGAGAGCTTAAACACGAGGTAATATGTGTGCCTGTGTTGATCTAATTAAATTTAACGTCAAGGACTAGACTATTATCAGATTAGTACCACTGAAGAACGTACTGTCTCACATTGAAACAATGTCTCAAAACAAAGAGTACTTGAGGAATGCTCTACTTCATGGATATGGAGATAGCAGATAGAACTTAGTTGTTGTCTATGGAACTTCAACAAATTCCAACAAACCAGGTGTCTTTGATCCGAATCCTGCTGATCACTCACCTGAAGAAGCAGACACACTGATGCAGATTCTTGTTTTACGCATCCAAAACTGATGGAGACATTCGGGATATAGATGTGTATTTGCTAGATTCAGATATCTTCGTTTTATTAAAGGACTTGTTTTCAACTAACAATATTCCAGGTGAGCTTCATTTCATGGCTGAAAAAGAGAAAGCAAAACGGACAATTGACATACACATTAAATGCTTGGCACTTGGAAGCGATAGAAGCCAATGATTTTGTAGGCCCACATTCTTTTTACTGGTGCTAATTGGGGAAGATAATTTGACAGCATATCAAAGAGGAAGTGGATATAGCATTACCCAAGCCTCGAATATGCTGTGTTAACGCTTACCAACACTTTGTTGAATGCATTTTCGACGTGGACACAATGTCAAGGTTTCGAGTGTACCGTGTATGCCAAGAGGACTAAATACACCACAGCTAAGGAACTGAGGTGAGGACTTTTCATGTCCAAGAACATTGAAGCTGAACAGTTGTCACCAATTCTTGGAGCACTGAGTTCACGCATTCAGAGAGCAAATTTTATCTCGGCAATCAGTAAAAGGTACAAACAGCCACGACCCCAGATATCCGTGCTTATTGACAATGGATGAAAGAAAACATCAGATGGAACAATATCTCTTAAGAAATATCTTGATTTATCTGCAGCACATGTAGTTGTTGAACTTGTTAAGTGTGGGTGCAGAGGTAAATGTACGAGTAAATGTTCCTATCAGACAAAAGCTGTCCATGTACAGCTCTGCAAATGCAGTGACTGTGGTAACGCTTTCGATTACGAAGTTGCACATGAAGATGACAGTGGCAGTGGCAATGGCTAGTTAACCATTAACAGCCAATGTATCCTGTCCATGTGCCTTTTGTCTGTAAGTCTTATATTGATAATATAGTACCGTTTGCTGTGCATTCCTGATGGCTTTTTGAGTCCTGGATATTTCAGTGGCCTAAGAGTCATAAATTATTATCAGAAAAACAGTATATGTGATTCGGGTATTTCAATCTCCACACAGTGTGAACATTCCATGTTGAGACCTCTATACCAAGATTTATCAACATGATCTTACAAATGAGGTGTTGGGCATTCATAAAGTCATGTAGTATAAGAAAAACAATACAAAATGGCCGCCATTTTCAAATTCAAAATGGCGGTTGTAGATATGGCCAAAAATGGTAGCCAACTTTTTTTAGTCGCAACTTAATTCGTGTAGTAGCCAATAAAATCCATTTTGGCACAAAAAATCCAGGGGGAATACTTATACTGTACTATACCATTTCAGTGGTCATATCAAAATATCAAATTTAGATCTTCCTGACAAGATGCCGCCACATACTTCGATGTCGACGTATGTGTGTGACTATCATTGTTAGGGTATCAGATAATGTAGGTTACCAATAAATAATTAGATTACGTAACATCTGCTGTAAAGACCTATACACATATGTGGGACCGCTGAGGTCCTGAACACCTTCTTAATGGTGAACGTGTAAAAAAAATCCAGGTTATCGAAATGACGGGCAAGACTGAATATTCGTATCTGGGTGATACAGATTGACAGAAATGGTGCTTAATCATCTTTAATGGACTTTATATCCGTTAAGTGGACAGTTCAATTTTTTTGCCAGATGCACATAGCAGATCTTTCAAACATTTCTATCAGATTTTCTAATTAAAAAATAGGTTTACCATTTTATGTTTGACAATTCTGAATGAGATAAACTGTGTAAATTGCGGCTTGCATTAACCGTTGTGATAAATAAAACGATTACAAATTGTACAGAATTTATGTATCGCTAACGGGAATGCAGCCTGAAACACGCATAAGAATTCATTTATGGGACTGAATATTTCTTCAGTCAGTATTTAAACAAGTGATTTGTTGTTTTAAACAAGACACACTAGCAACATAATGGCACATACTGATTGATAATAAGAATTACAGCGAGTTACTTAAAAGGTGGCTTAAATGATGGGCTATTGGGTACAATCTATACGACGCAGATTAATGTCATGTTGGTAGCATGACTTGCTGTAGAAAATCCTTGTAGCTGGCACACGCATTGAGTTTTCTAATATCGGGTTCTCCAGTTGCACAGGTTGCAACTGTTGCTTCGGCAGTTACTTCAGTGTGACAAGCTAGATCAGGTACACCAGTTACTCCAGTAATGGTACTGACCAGAGACAATAATCCGTGGTATACACATCATTAAGGTGGATAATGAAAGTAATAGCAGAAGTTTTATGGGGACAGCAGGTCACAGTAATACTGGCCAGCGCTTCGAAATGATGAAGACAACATTTATTCAATGCTGGACTAACGAAAGAACATAGACATCATTCATATTAACTTACTTCTAAAGAATATTACACCTGTCATCATTGAATATCTCTGAGTCAAAAGCAGTTTTGATTAACACAATCTTCCCCACAATGGTTATCCATTTGTCGCTATATTCATTAGTCAACCATGAAATATGGCAGTGGATGTTATCACAAATTCCTGGGAATATAAGGTAGCCAGACACCATTTGTTTGACTACAAATCATATCCATGTTATATCACGTTGTCATATAGCTGACACTTTAATGTGTTTCCTCATTCTCTTGGGCCATTTCTGAAAGACATGCATAATCAATATTGCTTGTGTAGGGAATGGTCACATGACTATTATTTTGTGGCAGTTATGCATGCTATGCTACTTGACGACGTTGACGTACTTGCATGTAATATTTTATTTAAATTGTTTATGCTGTAAGCACACTAAGTGGCAGTGAGCCAGAGTTCCATTTCTACGAAAACATTAATA
This sequence comes from Chaetoderma sp. LZ-2023a, assembly GCA_034401795.1. NCBI lineage: Eukaryota > Metazoa > Mollusca > Caudofoveata > Chaetodermatida > Chaetodermatidae > Chaetoderma > Chaetoderma sp. LZ-2023a. Next base: position 132,614,624 of record CM067372.1, read on the forward strand.
GGAAGTCTGAATTTCACCAATTTAATTTGTCTTATGTGCTTCTCCCCAGGTCAAAGGTAACATCCCGTGGTAAAATTTTGAAGGCTTGTCCAGCATTTGTTCCCTGCTGATCTACAGTCGCTGACCACGGAAACATGGCATGGCACCAAGGGAATGTGCGGGTGCAGAAGATGAAGAACAGTAAAAGAATGGCAGAGAAAGCAGAGCAGAACAAAATGAAGAAATTTACTGAGCAAAGCGATGCAGATGAGCATCTATTAGCTGAAATTGAGAAGGGAGATTTGCGAATTGAAAGAGTTGGTTTCACAGGGCTATTCTTCCCAATGGGATCCAAGCAGCCCTCTGTGCAGATGACCTCGTACTCTGGTGCACCGAGGAGTACGCAACGACTGCCATGTACAGAATGCAGCTCGCCTTGGACAATATTACAGCTTGGGCCAATCGCTGGTGTATTACCATCAACAAAGAAAAATCATCAGCCATGCTATTCTCACTGTCCACCAAAACCAAGGTTGGCAATCTGACACTGGGCGGTACTCCACTCGAGTACGAGGACCAGCAGACATACCTGGGAGTCACCTATGACAGAAGATTAACATGGAAGGAGCACATCCAGAACGCAAAGGCAAAGGCCAGAAGAAAGCTAAACATCATGAGGAAGCTGGCGGGAACGAAGTGGGGTGCCAATGAAAGGATCCTCAAGACCATCTACCTAGGTGCCGTACGACCACACCTTGAGTATGGATCCAGCTCATGGATGACAGCAGCTAAATCTCATCAACAGAACCTCGACAGAGTACTAAACCAGGCACTACGCATCATCACTGGTGGAATGAGATCAACACCACAGCAGGCATCCCCCCACTTCGCAAAGGAAGGGAATGCAAAGCACTGACCCAAGCTGCAAAGTTCAAATCGTTCAACAACCACCCGATGAAGATCAGGCAAGCACAGCTGTCATCAGGAAGACTTAAAAGATCAGGTTTTGTGAAAGAGACAAAAGCACTTCAAAGGAAACACCAAGAAATGTTGCCAGCATAAATAGAAGATCCAAACCACACCCTTGATCCTCCAAGAGAGCATAGCTATTCGCACCACAGTACCTCATCTCACAACCAAAGATGAACACAGTGATTTGAGCAAGAAGGCCCTGAGCCTAGCCATGCTGGAAGAAATGTACCCTCAGGAGACATGGATAAGCCAAAGATGCAATTAGGAGCGGAGGCGTCGGATTGCACATACAGTATCCAAACGGACAACATGTGTCAACTGCAATACCGACAGGCAAACACTGCACAAACTACAGAGCTGAAGTCGAAGCACTGGTTCATGCGGCAAATACCATCAGCAGAACAGCAGACCCTATTGCACAGATTGTCTTTTTATCTGATGCCCGTTCCGTCCTGGAGGCTGTCACCAAAGGTAAGCTGCCGCAACTTGAAGATGCACTACAAACCATCAAATGCTTTCGGATAGCACTGCAGTGGATCCCCTCACACTGTGGAGTCCGATGAAATGAGGAAGCAGACAAGATGGAAAAGGTGGGTGCAGAAGAGAATCAGACAGAAAACATGGTTACCCATACAGAGATGAAGACTATCATCAAGTCACTCTATAGAACACCTCAATCAGAAGATGCTTACCATCATCTCTCGACGCCAGAGCAAGTGACCATTTTTCCTCTCAGAACTGGACACAAAAGACTAAACCAACACATGTGCAGGCGGTTCCACCTTACGACATCGCCCGTTTGCCCTTGTGGAGTAGCAGAACAGACCACAGAGCACATACTTCAATGTTGCAGTACGTATCAGCTGCTGAGAGAAGAAGAGAGCTGGCCTTTGTCAACCTCCTTTCTTGAAAAGCTGTATGGGCCTGTGGAAGAACTGCAGAAAACCACAGATTTCATCTTGAGAACGGCTCTCCATGTGTGATACCAGCGATCGAAAAGAAGAAGAAGACAGGGCTATTCCTTCAACTGAAACTGAGCCAAGAAGACCACAGCCACATCGATCCAATCCAGAGCAGACACAGCAATCAAATCCAGGTTGTGTGACTTGCAAGAAGAAGAGCATCAACGCATACTGTGTTGGGTTTGTAGAAGTAAGGACTATTTCAAGGCGGGGGCGACAAAGCAGAGCTCAATGCAGTGTATCCATGGAAGAGTTACGAGTTATGGTATACCAGCTGCCATCTAAGCAGAAGAGCCAGATTGTCAAGTTAATAGGTGAGAGGTGTGTTCTGAACTGTTTACTTGCCAGTACCAGTACAGGCACTTTGGGATACTGGTGTCCAGATTTCGATGATTCCAGGTGCCGTACTGTGTACTAAATTCAGAAGTCACAAGGGTAAGCAGATGATGAGTTAATGGATATTGATTTAACCATGCAGTCAACAAATCGGTTGGATATACCATTTTCCAGGTGGGTTGGCTTGGGATTTACAATGCGCTCCAATAAAGACGGTCTACTAGTTCCATTCGTGGTTTGTGATCAAGCAGTAAATCATTTGGTAAAATACTATTCAGCATTGGTCCAGTCCATCTTTAGAAGATGGTCTGATGTTTGCAATCCCAAGAGTACAGTCCAGAGAAAGAAAGGCGATTGGTAACCTTATCCAGCATGGACATGATCATCTTGGGTCTGTGAATGTTAGTAGAGAAGATGTCACCATATTCAAGGGATGAGGTTATACTGCTTAAGTGCATGGCTCATCAATATGCGGAAAAAGGTCAGTAAGCCCTAGAGCTACCTGGAGAAGAATTAGGATGGCCAGAAGGAATAGCAATTCGAGAGACTCTGCTTGAAGTTCCAAAATGTTCAGCATGCCATTTTAGAGTAGCAGTAGAAAACATCACAGTACATTATGTGACTCTACACTGTCAAACTAAAGCTATCATTTTACAGCAAGTGAAGTCAGCAAATCTAGTTCCAGTTGACAAGTTAGAGGCACTATCAGAAGATAAGAAGGCCGAGACAGTCTGCAAGGAAAACAGTGGTAATTCTAGTTGTGATCCACCCATTGATCTAGAAAACACTGACTTGAGTAGTAAACGGAAGTAAGAGGTGAAGGCCGTACTGCGTGACGAATGTGGTGCATTTGCCAGGGGTGATGAGATTGGTTGTGTTCCAGATTTGGTGCTGCACCATAACCTTAATGATAAAGCACCCATTTAGCGTAAATATATGTCACCATTCATTCCACTACTCCTGTGGCAAGAAGTAAAAGTCTATGTAGCAGATTTACTGAGAGGCGATTGTGTTAAGAAGAGTACATCAGATTATTCAAGCCTTGTTGTATGTTTATGGAAGAAGTATGACACACCGAGGCTGTGCGTAGACTACTGTCAGTTGAACATAAACATTTGCCCAAGAGGAGACTATGCCAAGAATTCAAAGCACCCTGAATTTTCGCAGAGGAAAGTCATGGTTCTCACTCATTGACTAGGGGAAGGCCTACCATCAAGGATTTGTTGCTGAAGAATGCCGGAATTCAACAGCTTTCATTGCTCCTTGGGGATTGTTGGAGTGGATCCGAATTCCATTTGGGCTAGAAGGAGTGCCATGGGGGTGGGGGAGGGGTGGGGGCATTCAAGCCCTTTATGCAAAGCAATTTAGACAGTCTTAGCGATGACATATGTTAACCATATCTGGATGATATACTGGTGTATAGTGATGTCATTCACTGGCATCTTGTACATGTGTGGCACATTCTTCAGGAACTCAAATCCACTGGTATCAAGTTAAAAACCTTGAAGTGTGAGTTGTTCAGGCCTGAGATTAGATATCTTTGACGTCTGGTCTCGGATAGTGGCTATGTACAGGATCCGGCTGATAGTAGCATTTATTATTATTATTATTATTATTATTATTATTATTATTATTATTATTATAATATTATTATCAGTTTGTTCATAAAACATTATATTTCTTAGTTATCCAAAAAGTGATGTTCGTACTTAAGAGAAGAGCTATATTGTGACCATGCAATTGTTATCCTTGCATAAATACTAAGAATCGGCTACCAAACTAATACCAAATTTCAGAATTAAGAAAAAATAATTAGTATGGCATTAACAAAAAAATGTGATAAACATCATCGACAACTATGCATGTAGGCAACGAATGGAGTTATAGTAGGCCTCCTTACCCAGAATATATTCTTATTGCTTAGTTTTCATTTGAAACACACACATTTAAAGGCGCATAGTCACACTAAAATGCTTGAAAACAATATTGTTGAATTGTATACATTTAAAGGCTTAGTGTCTAGATGTAATGAAATGAAATAAATCTTAACATATGATGATTTCATTTCGTATAAATTATTAAAATATTTTAGTTGTGCAGTTGAGTTACGGACTTGTGTCTCTAATTCAATTCCACACCGTCAAAAAATATATTAATTTATACATATTGAAATAATCATATGCTAAGTTTTATTTTGTTTCATTATTTCGTGTCACACAATTTAAGCCTCTAAAAGTATACAATTTCAAGAATTTTATATTCAAGCCTTTTAATATGAATATGCACCTTTACTTAGAGAGCACGCATACATTTATTCCATCTTTGTGTTTCTTGATGTTCTTTATTTATTTGCATTGCTTTTTCTCATTGTGTCCCAAAGGGTAAAGCCATTAACCTCTGCCGGATGGGATCAATATCTCTGTTGTCAAATTACTGACACTACCTCAATCGAATAACGGATCTGCGGATAGAGATACTTGTTAATAATATAGCTCTTTAGCATGTAAGAAAAGGCCCCATGTGAGCTCGGAGCTAGCTACACTGTCAAACACAGAAGCGAAATCTACGAGCGCTGAACGTATAGACATCTCCATTATATTGAATTTTCTATGCATAAATAAGAGGCGCCAGCTTTCTGCAATTGCATGCAGAACTGTTGTTTTAGTAATTACGTGGTAGATTTATGTGTTATTCTGCAATCGCATGTATAGCTTTCTAGCAGTTATTTGTTAATTAAATAATGTTTTATTTTGTTTTTATATCAACATTGATGCAATATGTTCATGCCTATAAAAGTATCAGTATTCGTGAATATGCTTAGTAGGCAATGGGAGCGCGTAAACTAAATCAAATTTGTCTTGCCATTTCTTATTTGCATACTCTACTAAATCAGAACACAACCAAAATAAGATAGTTTGCGGATTTAAATATTTTTCCCTGTGGAACACACTATGGTTTTCATTTAAACTGAACTATACAATGGACGTTGATAAGTCATCAATATAAATATATAATAGTTATTATGTTTTATCAATTTAGGTACAAATCAAGGTTGTTAGAAAGGAATACGTGAATATATGATAAGCTAATAAAATCACAATGCTAGTGAGAATTCGAGGATGGGCTTTGCCACATTATTTATGACGTGTAGAATTCTCTAACTATCTTCTCGTACAGTGGTTGCCTGATTAGATTCAGTTATATTCCAGGTCGATTAGCACATTAAATCAGATAATAGAAGACAAATGACTGCACACTTTGCTTCGTCCATCTCTTCATCAACATCACCGTCATCACTTGAAAGTACCCCATTAGCTTCATTAATGCCATCCACATGTTCACAAACATGTGTTCAAAGAGATGATGTATGCACAGAATTTCACCAATGACTTGCCCATGAGAATACTTGTCATAATTAAAGAATGGTTTAATTCTCTCTTTACACTTTTCATTATAGATATTTTCTTTCTCGCCCTACCCACCTCCCCCCTCCCCTCTCTCACAGTCTCTCTCTCTCGTTCTCTCTTTTCTCTTCTTTACTATATCCTCTCCCATCTTTCACCAACACACAGACACTTTCTCTTGCTCGCCCTCTCGCTCACTCATTTCTGCCACATCTGTCTCTCTCTCTCACACGCACGCACGCACGCACGCACGCACGCACGCACGCACGCACGCACGCACACACGCACGCACGCACGCACGCACACACACCTCTCTGCTCCATATCGTCATCCATCAGTCACATCTCCCCTCCATCCCAGGGCGCCGGAAGCAAATTTGAAGGGCGGGGGCAGGTTCCACAAAAAGGGAACACTGAATGGCATTGTCTGGAAGAAGATTTAAAATGGGTGCCCCCACCCCTCCTCTCATAGAAGAGTGTTTGGGGATACCCACCTTCCTAACCATCACAAGAAAAGAAATCATTGGACGGTGCAGGCTCATGACTCGATTTCCTGCATTCTGAGTTTCCTATGAATACGTATAAATGTTAGAGCAATGTTAATCGAAGAACTTATGGATTCTTTGGTTAATTGAACATATTCCCAATTCACAATGTAAGCGAGTGGGCGGGCGGGTTGTTGTATCAGATGCACGTGTTGGGTGTGCGTGTATTCGTGCATGTGTCTGCACGGAGGACCTGTGCAGTTTGGTTTGAAAATATTTATTGAACCTTAGTTCCTAATTATATTTGCAATCTGCGGGATTCAGAGAAAAGGTGTTTTTTTGTGAAAACTAGGTTATCAAAGACAAATCTACCAATCATATTGAACATGTGAACAAGGTTTGTTCAGCTCTTGCCTTAAATGAAGCCCATGAAGTTTCTTGAGTTTCATGTCAAGCAGATTCACAAAATAGGCCTATCTTTAAATGTAATTTTTAAAATAGTGCGAACTTCAAGATGGCCTCCAACAAAATCGATCAAGCAGCTTTCTGGGACCCACCATAGATCTGACCCTATGGATCCTTCCTGCCCAGCAGTTCTTAAGGACTCACTTAACGAATACGATGGGCATATGATGGATGAATAGACATGAGGTATCAACACAATTACGTCAAATTAGTAACATACTATTCAACAGCTAGTGTGTATGGAGGAAGTAATTTAAATTATGATTTCGCAGCCCCTTTACTTACCCATAATGACGTGTTGGTGTCAGAGGTACATGTTGGTGCGGCCTATTCAAAGGAGCCCTTCAAATATATGATTTTGTTTACGTGGGGATGGTGGCATAATCTTTTATGGATAGAACTCAAAGGGCTAAAGATCTCCTTCAATAGGAGATCGAGAAAGGTATCACGACCGTAAGAGATGGTATACACATATAAATAGCACAGCATTAAAAAATCCAGGAGAATAATATTTATTACTTAGCGATGTAGGAGACATAGGAGATGGTTTCTAAGTGCATCTAATATTTACATTCTTACGATGGAGGCCTCAGTCACACCCTCATCGTATTCTAGATGTGTGTGGCGGGGTGGGGTGGGTGAGTGGGGGGGGGGGACGTTAAATCCTAGACACATTCCTTAAAGACACCCACCGACATTGCACTTCGGCCATATGTACACAAATTATTTCTACCTTTGCATCTGCTTCACACGTCAATTAAAAATTTGATTTTGAAAGTTGCTGTTAATTCTAATATCTCGTAGTGTTTCCACATTGCTGCACCCAGCCGCCCATCCTTGCACATATATTCTATTCTACCCACTAAGCAAGGCATTAACGGAGCGCGGACCAGTATCACTAGGCTATGACTATGTATCTTACATATACTTGCAAAGATACATGCAGCGTTCACAGATAAAAAAAGTCAAGATGTCACGTGTAACTGCCACTACATAAACAGCGCTTGCATTGATGATTTGATTCGGCCTGGAAGTACTCCCATATTACTCTATGGACTTGTGTTAATGTCAAAACAACCGAACTTTAATACAACTGCTCCGTCTGCCCTGAATATTCTAAAAATCTAGTTTAAAGATCTAAATTAAAGTTTCCTCATTTTTCGCATAGAAACTGGTAAAGGGCACAGCTGCCCCCACTGCCTTCCTCCGCCACCTGTCCAAAGGGCAACGGGGGCAGCTGCCCCCCGCTACCCCCGTCCTTCCGGCGCCCCGCTCCATCCCTCCCTCCCCAGTTCTCTCACTCTCTCTCTCCTTCCCTCTATCCCGGATTCCGACCCTGTCTCTCTATGTCTTTCACCCTTACCCCTCTCTATCTCTCTCAATTTACGCAACCATCCATCCCTTCATTCGCTCCCATATTCTCTCACCCGTCTCAGAAGTCTCCCCCTGCCCCTCTCTGGTCTATCCCTCACTATCTCTCTCAGCCCCACTCGCCCCTCACCTTTTCCACCATTCCCCAAGCCCCTCTCTCTTTTACACCCCACCCCAACCAATTTCCTTCTCTCCCTCCCTCCTCCCTCTCTGCCTCCCTTTCGCACACACATTGCCGATACAATTATGCTCGCAAATTGACAGCTGAAATTAGCTGTGGATGAGTGACCAACCAATACACTAGAGCTTTATTCCATGATGAATATTTTGCAGCTCTATTGGATATTTTTAAGGTAATTTGACTGGGAATTTATGCTGGCAGCATCAGGCCTCTATGGAATTAGCTTCGAAAATAACCCTAGGTATGGCTATCTTGAAATTCATCTTCTGGGACTTTAGGATTTGTTTTTTAGACATTCTATCAAGCGATATTGTTAACATTTTATGCCATAATTGAGTTATGACCAGCCTGAATTATTCACTGGTTCTGTTGGCAAATATCGTATTTTGGAAGCACGAGACTTGAAATAACAACCAGAAACAGATGCGAAACATCTACGTAATTACATAATTACATAATCAATTGCGATGGCAAGAACGGTCATCATTCTATAGACGCCATTACATGAATAAGTGATGGGATAAAAATAATCACGTTTCTTGTTGTATGTAAGTAAAAAAAATCGTTTTTGTTGAGTCGAACCTTTGAATTTACCGTTGAACAAGCACAGTGATCAAACCATGGTGTAATTATATGTTATGTAACACGCTATTAATGAAGTGAGTGTGACACGGAATATGGTATAACTGTGAACTTATGAGGCGGGCTTTTGGCAATCTATGTTTAGTGGATTATGACCAGATATGGGTATAACCACTTGGCGATTGTCGCTCGCTTTCTCTAATCCTCTTTGCAATAATTATAGCTGTTCAACAGAACAGACAGTCTGTCTCCACAATACGTACTCCTAGATTTAGTTGAGATAATTCATATGGCATAAACGTCAACAGTTTTAGTGAACTTCTTTGGTTTGTTACTATGACACGGATTCATGTAACTAGCTACACATTCATGCGTTGATTATGCGTGCTGTTATTAGTATTAGTATTATTATTCACATGAATTCACATGTCAAGTGTTGTCTTTGTCTTGTTCAGGGTATACACACCATGTATTGAGCTTCTAAGTGACCTTTCCTGTTTTAGCTATGCCCCGCCCATCTAAATCTGAGCTCCACCCACACCACGTCCGTGTTTGGATCGATCGATCTCTGAACTCCGTGACTAGCAATTTCCAGAGAACTATACATGTAAGCTGTTGAATATTTTGAAATTGATTTGATTGAGTGATGTTGCTGCCTACAGCATGTGTATTAAATAGGAAAGACATACAATTCGTACAACGTGTCAGACTATTAAGCGTTAAAGACGGGCGATATCGAATCATTCAGGACGTCATGATTATGACGTGTGGCCAGCAAACAATGTACAATTAGATTAATGTTTTGGCCAGAGAACGGTAGCTTCCATCAAATAATTATTTTACGTGACATCTGCTGTAAAGATCTTCTATAAACTTAGGCGAGACGTTACCAGTGGGTAAAAAACTCCAGGATTATCGAAATGACTGGCAAAGCTGAATATTCGTATCTGGACGATACCGATTGAGAGAAATGGTTTTTAATGTGCCTGTTTCGCTTCATACCCGTTAAACGGACAATTCAATTGCCAAACTCCCGTTACACGTCTTATCTAAATGGCAGGCATTAACCAGATAACCATCGAAAGTATTTTAATGAGATCTTCTAATTAAGAAAACATAAATTTCATTTTATTATTTAGCATTCTTAGTGAGACAGAGTTTACGTGGCCAATAAAAGTACTAGTTAGTGAATCTGAATATCTTCTCAGCCAGTATTTAGAGTAGTGATTTGTTACTTTACATCAGAATATATCATGGGGTTAACCGATCTTGTGTCAACAGCGCCGCCAAGTGTTCAAAATACTTTGTAGGTGAAAGGTAGACCACTACTTTTTGTAAATTTACCACTGAAATTCATGAATCCATTTGCACAGTCAATCATATGACGTCATAATCAACTATGAGACGTGTATGATGACGTTATAATCATTGCGTCATGAATGATTCGATTAGGTCCGTCTTAAACACCTAATAGTCCAGCACGTTGTACGAATTGTTTGTCTTTATTATTTAATAGATGATGACGTGAGCAATGAACTATTCAAATATGCAAGTGACATGATCTCAAAACCGATCACTCACCTAATTAATTCAGCTTTTATGCATCACCTTCCCATCAACGATGTAAGCCAAGGCACACTTATCACACTACCTACGGCCAAAAGCCACCTCGCCCCAGCCAATCTGCGGCCCATTATGCTCCTCAACAGCATACGGAAGATCGTATCCGATGTTACTCTAAGCCGCTTCCGAGACAACATCGATGACTTCACAGGATCATGCCAAAGTGGCTTCGAACGTAGACTTAGCTGCGTAGACATTGTATGGGCTCAACGCATGCTTGTGCCGATAGTCATGCCCAAACACTGGGATTTCTACAAAATGCGCATTGCCATGTCACGAGCATTATACACAATTAAACGCTCACAGATCCTAGATGTATTACGCCAGGCCAGTTGCAATGAAGATGACCTACGACTAGTGAGACTACTGCTTGCAGACACCGAGCTGAGAGTACGCGTCAAGTCAGTGAAGTGTGTAGAGTTTGAGACATTAATCGGCGTCCCACAGGGCGATGGCTATCTCCGGTGCTTCTCACCTGCTACCTTGCTGCTGCATTGCAATCCGTGCTGGAAATTTTCACAAGACCAAACCCCCAGTGTCAATACTGTGTATGCCGCTAGAGATGGAATATGCCGACGATGTGGACTTCATAGACGAGGAAAAGAGATTCCTTAACGAACCTCTCCCACTAGCTGCAAGCAAACTAAAATTGAGGATCTTTATGAATAAATCTAAAACAGAGTTCACCCACATATACCTATATACAAAGCGTGAAGCTAAAGAAAATGACGACCCACTTCGTGGCGGCGAACCGTGGAGGAAAATTACAATCCTCGGCTCACTGCTTTGCAGTACTGCTGACATTGCTGCACGCTGTGTCATGGGGAACATAGTTTTCCAGTCCTTCTGGAAGCTATGGATTCGTAGATCACAGATGCCCTTGATAAAAAGGCTACGTCTATACAATGCAACCTGCATATCCTTCCTTGATGCTGTATAGCTGTAACAGCTGGGCAGCTCCAAAGGCAGCCTTAGACAGACTCGATGCCTGCCACCGCAAACACCTACGCACCATCACTGGGCACCGATGGCCAGACAGCATAATTTCCAATGATGCAGTATGCAACGTGTAATACGTCGTCGCTGTCTGCAAAAGTCACCCAGCAAAGATGGTCCATGTTTGACAATGTGCTAAGAATGCCAGAAGTGACACCAGCATAGAGAGCCTTAGAATACGGAGCCAGCAAATACTCGGAGCCAGCAAATACAGAGCCAAGAGAGGACGTCATTACATTAATCTCCTAAGCGTACTTCGAGGTGACCTCAAGAAAGCAGGACTCAGTACACCCAAGTCAAAAATGGACGTGAGGAAGTTAAGAAGTTCGGCTGAGGGCAATACACAGTGGGCAAAAGCGAAGAAGGACTGATGTTTCTACTACTACAGCCGCAGAATATAGTAATCATACACACTATTAAATAAACAAAAGCAGCAACAACATCCTCTCAAATTAGTTTCAAAATATTCAACAGCTTACATGTATTGTTTTATGGAAATTGATAGTCAGATCGATCGATCCCAACGCGAACGAGGTGTTGGAGAAGCTTAGATAGAGATGGCATAGCTAAAACTGGACAGGCACATTTACATATGTTTTGGTCGTTTTGCTCATTAAAGGTTTAATGATCCGCAAAATCCAAACCTTTTCTTGATCAGGGCTCAGTTGCAGGCCAAGAGAATATTATGTTTGAAAATTTACCACTGGAATGAATGGGTTGGTTACCGAAACAATTATTCCAATGGTAAATTTTCAAAATAGTCTCATCGGGCTACATATGGCCATTCCACAAGATCACTGCGGATGCCGTTTCGGATGACTTATTAGAGGAGCTAAGTTATACTTGGTAAGTCGATAATGCGTTAAATTATTCGGGTTTTGGTGGGATACATACATAGCCATCAGTTCGTTCAGCTAACACAATTCTCTATGTCTGTATGAAATCGTTAATTTCGTATTGACATTGTGTATGCGTTTTTCTCCTATGTCTCGTGTCTACTAATCGCTTTATGTCTCCGTAAACTGACACATAATGCGCCTGACTCTCCTGAGCACCACATTGTTCTCCCACTTGATTAACTGCAAACAATCCCAATGAATGAAGTTGCATTTACAGCATCAATTCCATAGAGATAATATGTTACTCTATCAGGAGATGACACGGAATCAAAGCCACAATCGGCGAGAGCGCCTAGAATCATAATCCACACGTTTCCACCACACCAACTCCACAAGACAAAAGTCTTACTGTGCCGGTGAGGCTTTCACGATGTGAGTTTTCTATCAGGAGATGTTTCTTCAATATACATTGCAGCACATCGCCGATGATCCGAGTCTTGGCAGAACTAAAAAACGGCTGAAATGTCTACCTTAGTGACATTCAAACTCGGAAATGCAGAAACCAAAAACGGCAAAGATGTTTTTTCACCGAAGGTTAAACTGTATACGTATGACGAGGTGATTGTCTTTCACTAGCGGTGGTTCGGCACTGAGTCACTGGCGAAGCAACTTCTCTGAGGACATTTTTCCATTCAAAAGCACCTCTTTAATCTAGACAGCACAGAGGTAACAGTTTTCACTTATTGTTATACCAGCCGAATGTATTACTACCTTTAGTGATCTGTCCGAACCAGGGAGTCCATAATTACACCACAGCTAATTCTGTGCACATCACCACTGAATGCATCAAGTTACGGACTCAATGAACATCTGACCCACAACCGGTTCGTACATGATAATAATTTCAACATGGATTAAATTCTTTTGGATCGTGTCAAATTCGTACATAAAATGCCGTTTCACTACTTATTTCTACAAAATTTGTCCAAATGCTTAACTTTTCACAAAATGGAGGTAACATTCCCATTTCTTAGGCATAGCTGGTCACATTTGAATTGATTTTAACACCGCGAATCCTGACTTAACAGAATCTCAAAGTCAAGGTAAACTAACTAACTATACATGTAAGCTTCTGAATATTTACAACAACTCCTAATCAAATTTGTTTCAAAATAATCAGCAGAATGTTGACTCAATTGTGAATTAATCAAACACGTACAATTCAGACACCATTTTCACTTTCATAACTGCCTTGCATCAATTGCCACATCATCTACCAAGTGACGTGTTGGAATATAACGTCAGATACTTGAGTGACAGAGCGGATCCCGCCATCTCAAACTGTTTTTCGCATCTACTCGGCACTAGGATCATGTTAGTGGATAACCATGTTTCTTACGGCAGATCATGCACATAACAATACAATCACATGATATGGGAGTTCGCTAGCTACTTACTTCTTTTTTCTGCTGATGTGTAGGCCTAAATGGGTCACGGAACATAATCAGAGGAAAATCCTTCAAAGATACGATATGTGAAATCCAACATTGAATCGATTTAGACGATTGTTTAGAACGCATTCATGTCTATCTCTTTAAGCATTGCACGCTGCATGTCATATATAAAACTTTCCGTCTTGTTGTGACAATAAAGATGAGTGTGTAACTATGGTAAGATACTCATTTTACTGAAGGTATTTGGTGTTGTAAACAATTGTTTTAATATATGTGAACGTTGTATCTCATATACTACATATAAAAGGCGAACAGTGAACAGATATCTAAATGTCCAGATTGAAGAGCATTTGTTTTATGCTGCACCAGTGTGATTGGTATCACTGGCAATCACGGAAATGAAGTGACAAGATTGGATCAGACACCTAGACAGAAATATCCGACTAATGGGCAGTTTGCGTTAAAACGGCAATTGAACTGCCAGACTCTTAATGGAGACGCCATCGAAAAAGCGATATTCAGATGGACAATTACTTTCAGACATTTCTAGGGGATGTTCTAATTAAGAGAATAACGTTGCCATTGTATTTGAGAGCTCATTGAACGTATTAAATTGTGTTGTTGCCCGTAATACAGCTCCTACTCCCATACACCGGATCCAAGATTGAATATTCTTAACAAGCAAAGTCTCGCTATACCTTTTTCTTGATTGTTTTATTTTTTGGCTGTGGGTAGCAGCTCTATCAAGCATCTTGCTCCTTAGTTCATTAGTTAGTTAGTCAGTCAGACGGTCAGAAAAGCATATTCTAGGATGTAGTTAAAAAACTACTGATCCGATTTGGCTAAAATTTTAACACAATGAAGGAACTTGCGGTGTCAGAGGTTTTCCAGACTTTGGCAGTGATCCGTTACAGTGCTTGTTTACAAAAGAGTTATTTCACGATATATACAAACATCTACATATAGTGGTAAATCATTGCAATACACTATATCAATATAAACAGTTCTCCATTTGTAATATTACACAAAACACCATTTATTGCCCACTTTATTTCAAAACGCTCCACCTTACCAGAAAAAGCAGTCCATTTCCAATCTTGTTTTATTCGGCACCTTATATAGTTTTTAAAAACATCTAAATATTCTAAGTCTCTGATGCGATGTCCCATTATTTTGATTGCTATACACGTAGTTAGAGATATTAGATTTATTTATTTGTTGGAGTTAATGCGGGATGAATCCGATCGCCAAATACATAGGCTACATATATTTTGTCCAGACAGGTATACTATTAATTTGTGGCAATATAACATTAAAGATGTATTACCTCCGGAATATAAATAAATTTACCTCCGGAATATAAATAAATTTACCTCCGGAATATAAATAAATTTACCTCCGGAATATAAATAAATTTACCTCCGGAATATAAATAAATTTGAAAATTTTCATTATTTTTGTTGTTATATTAAAGCCCTTGTGTATTATTAGTACGTACTAATTCTTATACACGAATTCCAACCCCGTCACACATATTTGTAATTATTTGTTCTGGAAACTGGCGTGCGCCGATGAGTGTTTCCATTTAGGGAAGCATTATATTTACGAAACAATCCCATTAGAAAATCATAAAATCATAAATATTTCTTATGTCTAGACATTACGCTCTCGACAGACAAAGTACTAGCGTCACGGCGCTGGATGAGCGAATACGTCACAGAGCTACACACTGGGAGGGCAGAACCTGCAAAAATATATATCTTTTGTTTATATAAGACCAGTGATGAATCGCGAGCGACCACCAGGTAGCAACTGCTCTAGTTTCTCTGCGAAACGGAGATATAGGCGACCGGCAGAGTGTTTATATTTTTTATATTTGTGAAATTTAAAATCTGCGTCTTCTTGGATATTGAGTAGTCGTATATATAAGAATTGATGTTAAATATGAGAGCATTCACCCACTGGAAGCATTTTATGGATATGATTCCGTATATTAAATTTATAGATCTAACAGGCAATGCCTCCTTAAGGAAGTATAGCATGTCCTTCATCATATCGCAATTTAATAAACAATGCTGTAAAGTATCCTCTGTATGACAGAAATCACAAAATATGTCATTTCTTTGTTTCTTTTTCCAAAGTAGTTTGCTATCAGCAATGCTATGACAAAAGATGCAAGATTCCTTGTCGTTGTCATCACCGCCGCCGTCGCCATCGCCGCCGTCGTCATCGTCGTCGTCGTCGTCATCGTCGTCGTAGTTGTTGTTGTTGTTGTTGTTGTTGTTGTTGTTGTTGTTGTTGTTGTTGTTGTTGTTGTTGTTGTCAGCTGTTAGTCCACATATTTAGAGGATGTGATTTACTGTGTTTATCACGGTTAATTTTAAATCTATTTAGATGATATTCTATATGCTTAATCACTGTGTTGATGTTTATGTCACATGCCACCAGTGCACAAAGCGGATACTGTCCCTACATTAACATCCACACTGCGGGTGTATCTCGTATTAATGTATCTTTATTGCAATGGAGGCATCTGAACTGTTGCTTAAGTATCTGACGTCATAGCCAATTACGTCGCATATTAGTGACGCCACAATCATAGTAACGTACCTATCTCTGACATGATCATCGAAATGTCCGTCAAGTGTACGAATTGTGTGTCTTTGATGAACTTATAATTTAATAAACCTTCTGTTGAATATTTTGAAACAAATTTGACTGGGAACTATAGGCAGCAAAAGTCAAATTAGTTTCAAAATATTTAACAGGTTACTTTTATATTAATAGTTTCAATCTTGAAATTGTGATTCTGGGAATTCCCGGTTCATGGCATATAAATTGAATTCAACACGCGCATAAATAAAATAAAGTCTATCTCTATGGGCATAGCTGGCAATTGGCGGAGCATAGCTAGAAAGGGATGCCACTGTTTTATTTCATCAAGTGTAGGCTGTAGGCCTACTTATTTATCATAATCTTCTTAACCATGACGCCCGTTGTTTCGGATTATATTATGTCGAGTTAGGATTGGTGGCAGACTTAATGAATTGTAGAGCTCATTCACGCTCGACTAACTGCTTATTTCATAACCAGGAGATAAAGACAATTCATTACGTTCAAAGGATATAGCACCTTGCCTGTCTGACATCTGACATATATCATACAATCAGCCTGTTCGCTTCTGACGATGATTTCTGCCACATTGGATAAAATACTACGCCACGGATAGCTCTTCAACGAAACATGGAATATGTCAAGGCGATTAATGCCTGTAAATTGACGGGGAGACGGCCCATTAAACATAGGTGTCATTGCCATTTATTAGCACGCTTACCAATGCTGTGAAAACTGATTATTTGTTAAAGACATTGGACATTAATAGCGATAATAAGATAAATTAGGTAGGCTAGTTCTGTACTGACGAAATGTCCAATTTGTCGTGAAATAGATTAGAACTGGCTGTATGTGAGTGTGTTAGTGGTGTTAATGTCAGCTAAGCAGACAGACAGACAGACAGACAGACAGACAGACATACAGGCTGGCAGGCAGGCAGGCATGCAGTCAAGCAAGCAACTAGGCAGGCAGGCAGGAAAACAGACAGGTAGACAGACAGACAGACATACTGAAAGACAGACCGACAGCATGGCAGACAGACAGACAGACAGACAGACAGACAGACGGGCGGGCGGGCGGGCGGGCGGGCGGACGGGCGGGCGGGCGGGCGGGCGGACGGACGGACGGACGGACGGACGGACGGACGGACAGACAGACAGACATACAGACAGACAGACAGACAGACAGACAGACAGACAGACAGACATACAGACAGACAGACAGACAGACGGCATGACAGACAGACAGACATACATACAGACAGACAGACAGACAGACAGACAGACAGACAGACAGACAGACAGACAGGCAGGCAGGCAGGCAGGCAGGCAGGCAGGCAGGCAGGCGGGAGGCAGACAGCCAGACAGCTAAACAATTAGTGACAACGTCAGCCAACGCCACGGATACTCAAGTAAAATAATTCTGAATGAAAAATCGTTAACTTGTTTTCAATCACGTTTTAAATCCCAGAAGAAAGCATGTGCGGTTGACACCTAGATTTGCAAATATAGTGCCTTTTGACTCACACTCGCTTAAAGCACTGCCAAAGTACGACTGCGTTTGTTCTCCGGAGTTATCCTTAAAAGAGTGGATAGTGTTTTGTACCCAGGCAGATAACTATGCTTAACAGAGTAGAATAGTAGCTGGTTTAATACAAAATCACATTTCGCCATAAACATCTTTGCGAAGTTTGTGGAGTCGATGGCGGGCACGTCTGTTTCATAGATTTAGTTCCACTTCATAGCCAGTAGAATTCTTGTTTGATATAATTTTCTCAACAAACAATGGCCAGAAAAAGAGGATAATACTATTAAAGAAGACTGAGCCGGATCTAAATAACATACTACAAGACGGGTCCGGGCCCACATCCGCACACCGACTCACGTGCGTGTGCGTGTGTGCGTGCGCGCGTGCGCGCGTGCCCGCGTGCGTGCGTGCGAGTAATCAATGGATGGATGGGCGGCATGGCTAAGATGTTTTTGCGGTAATGTTAATGGGTTTTCAGACATCCTCTAGTGTGGTACTGTAGTTTATTACTCTCTGGATCAGTGTCCTACATTTTCTCTGCAAACAAAATCGCAAGTGTCTGTTATACAGCGTTATGTTCATGTCCATGCAATTAAAATAACACCCGCAGACGTTGTACCATTTCAAACATATATTCTAAAACAATGAAATGATATGCGTGCGTGCGTGGGTTCGAGCGTGTGTGTTTCAATCAACTACTTTATGCTTTGTTATGTTTACGATCATTTCCTTCTCTTTGTACACTGCAGTAATATTAACGTTACGCCTTGACATGAATGTCAGGGTAATTTAGTTCAATTCATATTATGCATACATTCAATGAGAAATAGGTTGGGTTGTCCATCGATGTCTAAAATGTAATGAGTCTCTGACTGTCAGATGCATACATATGTTGCCAATGTTGTAATGTGAAACTGTTCGTACCTACAGCTGTGATGCAATTGGTAGATCTGATCTGTTACTCAAGTGCATGACGTCATGATCAATTACGCCACGCGTAACCTCGCGTCACGATCAAAATACGTAATGAATGACGTGTCTAGCCATAGGCAGCAGCAGCACCCAGTCAAATTAGTTTCAAATTATTCAACACGTACCTGTATAATTGCCTGGATATTGGGAGTCTGGGAATTCAGGGGCAAGGCGTGGGCGGAGCTTAGCTAGAAATTAACGGCGCATGGCTAGAACTGGATCTCTCTATTCATTTATTGCATTTAGATAGCTATCTCATTGATCAATTATTTCATTGGCAATTACTGACCACTGGGATTGTGGGTAGCTTCTTCACTGAAGGGATGAGAAGAAGGAAGATGATCTTGGTGTTAATACATCTTGCGGACTGATTCTCCTGGGAGATGATAGAAACAAGTAGGTAATTTTCATAGTAGTGAGATATAATCTCATTGGCCCTTGCGTAGCGACAATATCTTGGTCCTTTACGGCGTATTCTGTTACATGTATTGTGGATTATATCCATTAACCATTTAACACTCATATCAGCCACAAACGTCTTCTGCAGTCGTCTTCAAAAATGTCCATGTGCAGACCAAGAGAAGAGTATTTTTATAAAAATTTACCACTGGAATGACTGGCTCGATAAGTTTAAAAAATACTCTTCTCTATGAGAAAATTTAAATTTTCTTTCACAAATTCAAGGGTTACAAGGTTTAAATGGAGAGTATCTGGCGCTCAGTGCTAAAATAGCGTGTTAGTCAGGAGCAAAGAACCATCTGATGCCAACGCCAGTTACCGGCCCTTAATGTATTCAGTGAAATAATACCCTGGTCCTTCTGGATATATTAGTGAAGAGCGTACTGTTTTCTGTGATGTCTTGGCGTGTGATACCTCGTGAATATTCTATCCAAGCTGTCTTGTTCAATTAGCAATAATGGCTGAATTACGATCAACATGAATTAGTTAATTTGCTTCTTATTGTACAATGCTTATATAATTGTAGAAACAGTACGCAGCCGCTAGTATAGCTCCGTCTGACCGTCGATCCGTCTGTCTGTCGGTCCGTTTGTCCATCCGTCAATCCGACCTAATAACAATGCTTATGACCATCAGAACCGTATTTCCTTACGTCATGGCGATGCATATGGTAACGAGAAAGCATTGGTGATGTAATAGCAAAACCTACGTTCTACCTGCCTAATCTTCAAGTGATAATCAAATATGCCTGGGAATGGTATATAATATAGGCAAGTGTTGATGACACACATCGTAAGCAATGCATTAACAGCAGCAACCGTTGCCTAGCATCATTGACGTAATGTGTGTATCAAATATGTCACATTCGCTTAGTAAGTTCCCATTTGAGATATTGCTCACACAATGTGATCCATCTGATAGGAAATCCTAACTCGCTGGAGATCCTCTATATGTTACAATCTAATGTGATATTTATATACACAGGACGTATCTGACTATCTCACAATCTAATATGGTATTTATATACTCAGCCTGGGCATTCCTGACTATCTCGCATCTTTGTTGCATTGCTCAGTTTTGGGATTATCATAATTTTCTTTAGATTTTCCAGATTATTTAGGATTTTCCGTATTTCTTTGGATCATACCCAAACTTGTGAAATCCTTTCACACTTTCTTGTTTTAAAATATATCCATCGAACCGGAATTTGATCCGATCCGCACCGGCTTCTTTGATCCCCATCATGGCGAGACACTGGAAATCCTCTTGCATGGCAACCTTATGTTAAAATTTGATCCAAACCGAGTCAGTAGTTTTTGAGATACAAGTGTGGACAGCCGGACCGGCAGGCACACCCCCCCCCCCCCCCCACACACACACACACAGCCACGCACGCACGTACGCACACAGCCAATCCCAAACCCCCTCCCCTCAGGGGACGAGTGTATCTAGTCGGATACAAAGTGGCATGAATCCTATGCAATGGAAGAGAAGCTTGCTTATGTGAAAACCTCAGATGTTATGAGTAGGGGCATATACATGTCACAATAATGCTTGTCAGATATCCTTTGGCACGGTATATAAATGTCTCATTAGATTGTGAGATAGATAGATATGCGTGGCAGGGTATATAGATATCACATTAACTTATAACGTGAAGTTCCCTGCCAATCATCGTCATCAACAGAGATAGAGCATCAAATTTAGGAAGAAATTTATCCGATCTTTGAATCATAAACTACTTCATTGTGTTAAATGTGTGTAGGCGCATGACGACTCGCTATATTCGTGACAACAGATTACACCTTGCTTCACCAAATAGTGCAATGCAGCTGGATGATACCTTGAGAGTGTTAATGTTAACGTGTTATTCATGTAGTAAATGACATCAGGTTCAGGAAGAAATCTATCAGATCTTTGAATTAAAAAATCCTTCATTGTGTCAAATGTGTGTATGCGCAAGGCGACTTGCTATATTCGCGACAACAGATTACACCTTGCGACACAGGATATTGCAATGCCGCTGGATGATACCCCTAGAGTGTTAAAATTAACCTGTTATTTACTAAATGTGTTTGCCTTCCCATATGTCCTGTCTAATGGGTACTAATAGCTATATGGCTCTATGTACTGTCACATTAATGCACATGGATAGCTTTAGTACTGTATTGTACGCCTCACTGACCTAGCGGTAAATAGTCCCTTATAATTAAATTTCCATTTGCACCATATCTCACGAGACTGAATTCCGCTACTGCATCGGGCTGATTAGGGGCATGCCATAAAATTGATGACCGAAGGGAGTGTATGAGTGTCAGCAGCAGTGCTCGATTATATACAATCTTTATGTTCTATTATCACATACATTGACATTCGCCATACAATAGCTAAATTCGGTCAAGCATATTATAATAATGACCTGTAAATGGGCATTCCTCAAGACCACGTCAGAAGCCCGTTCTGACCCGCTTGCCATGAAAGGGTTATGGTCCATAGTTACCTCCTGAAGGACAGGGGATGAGTTCTGAGAGCGTTTAAATCTCAAATATTTCTTGAGAGCACCAAAGATCCTTACAGGCTTTACTCCACACGCGGCACGCACTCAAGGCACGACCATTCCCGCTCTGAAATGCACAAGTTGCGAACCAAGTCAGGATTTACCGACCGCGTCAGTTGCGAACACGCTCCCCAGATTAGTTCCAGTGGCGGGTCTTGTTTAGTTTATTTGACTTACGTTACTGTTCCTGTAAAGACTGTGTGTAAAACAAATTAATTGATTAATATGGTTTTCCTCAACATGATGATATATATTAGTGTTATTGGTATAAGCCATAGTGCTCAGAAGTGTGATGCGTGTTCGCTACGTTGAACTACGTGATGATCATCTGGCGAAAGAAACAGAAAAGATAAATTGCTCTAGAGGTCATTAGACCTCGGATACAAATAGAAGGATCCATTTCTAGCTATACCCCGCCCATTTCTAGGTACGCTCCTTCCAATTTGTACGCACGTTTGAATAGATTTAACGCATCAAATCATGCATTTCCAGAATCTCAATTTCAAGGTAACTGTGCAGGTAACGAGTTGAATATTCTTACGCAAATTTGACAGAAAGCTATGGCAACAACAGGCCATAACCAAATCAGTTTCAGAACGGTTTCAACGCGGATATATCCCGGAAGTTACGTATATTTAATATGACATAAGATTCTTGATTCACAGATCTGATCCCTCCATTAGATCCATTACCACAATCTCAGACGGTTTCTCGATTTCACGGGTTTGGAAAGACCCCACAGAGAGTTTGTCTCATAACACCAGATCAGGTAAACTGTCCAGGTAGCGAGCAGTTGGAAGGTGATCTCATGCAATCTCCGGGAATTGAAGCCGGTCTGTTTCTTCAAAGT
Source organism: Chaetoderma sp. LZ-2023a (assembly GCA_034401795.1). NCBI lineage: Eukaryota > Metazoa > Mollusca > Caudofoveata > Chaetodermatida > Chaetodermatidae > Chaetoderma > Chaetoderma sp. LZ-2023a. The sequence goes on from CM067372.1 coordinate 132,637,250, forward strand.
AGCGCAATTTTACTTTCCCACAATCAGACTGATCACGTCTGTGTCGTTAGACATCATACACTCTCACGAATACATTACACAGTAGATATCACTCTTTTTCCCGGCAGATGATACACAAAACGGTAAAATGAAATAAAATGTGAGCACACTAAGTCTTAATCTGATATGCAAAAAGTCCGGGAACATAATTAGGGAAATACCACAAATACGAGATGTTAAATCGCTCAGATTGAATTGTATGAGATTGGTTTGTGGGTATTCACCCCTCTCTCTCTCTCTCTCTCTCTCTCTCTCCTCTCTCTCTCTCTCTCTCTCTCTCTCTCTCTCTCTCTCTCTCTCTCTCTGTCTCTCTCTTTCTCTCTCTCTCCATCTCTCTCACGCTTTCTCTCCCTACCCCCTCCTTCCCTCCCTCCCCTCCCCTCCCTTCTCTCTCTCTCTCGCTCTCTCTCGCTCTCTCTCGCTCTCTCTCTCTTTCTCTCTCTCTCTCACACGCTTTCTCTCCCTACCCCCTCCTTCCCTCCTTCCTCCCTCCCCTCCCCTCCATTCTCTCTCTCTCTCTCTCTCTCTCTCTCTCTCTCTCTCTCTCTCTCTCTCTCTCTCTCTCTCTCTCTCTCTCTCTCTCTCTGGCCCTTAAATTTAAATGCCTAGATTTGGTCAAAATATTAAAATATGTGATTATTAAATGTCCATTTGCAGGCCAAGATAAGACTAACTGTTATGAGTGTCTCGTTGATCGAGGTAGTCATTCCAGTAGTAAATTTAGTCTTCTATTTGCCCGCAAATTGACATTCTTCAAAACCACGGTAGAGGCAGGTTTTGGCATAGTCCGTCGCATGTTGTAGATGCCATTCGTTCCAAACTATTGTGAAAATCATATTGATTTTGTAACTATGGTCAGATACTTTGAATGAAAGTAGTTGCGGCCTTAATCAAGCCCCAATGGACCCTTCATATGACATCACAATAGATTAAGTGACATGTGTGATGACGTCATAATCTAACCAGTCTTTAAAGCTTAATATCCCAACATGTTGTACGAATTGTATGTCCTTACCATTTAATACATATTATGCTGACTATTTTGAAACTAATTTGACTTGATGATGTTGCTGCTAAACGGCGTTCAGTCAAATTAGTTTCAAAATATTTAACAGCTTACTTATATAGTTTTTTGGAAATTTATAGTCAGGGAGTTCAGCGATCGATCAATCCCAACACGGACGAGGTGTGGGTGGAGCTTAAATAGAGATGGGCGGGACATGGCTAAAACGGGAAAGGTCAATTGCTTTAATGTATGTAAGCAAGTGAACGTGGTATTCCGTCTCACATAAAAAGAACGAACACATGTCTAAATGTTCAGACACAAGTCCCTTTGCTTCGCGATTGGATCGATGTGAAACGTGATTGGTATCACGGGTAATGACGGAAATGAAGTACTGAGATTACCTCATGCACATGGCTATTTTCGTGGCCGTTAAGAGGACATTTCAGCCGCCAAAGCTTCATTGTAAATCTTATCTAAATAGCCGCCTTTAACCTCCTTTCAGATATTTTAGCGAGATTATCCTAAGTAGGAAATAGCTTATCCATTTTACTTTATAGCAGTCGGAATACGCTACAAAGTGTAATTATTTACGTCCATTATAACTGTTCTCATACGTACAAGTTATTTGTTTGTCTCGGTGCTAAATCGTCCTGTATTTATGTGACGTTAAAGACATTTGTATGCATATTCCACATTCGCCATACGAATGTAAAATAACCTATAGAAGGAAGAATTTAACCAACATCACTGATAAAAATTGGATATTGAGATTGAATCATTGTGTATTCAAGGGTCACTAATTTTAACTTAATAAACACAATATTAGGAGTTATATACACTGTATAACCATTAACATATTGTTTATTAAGTATAAATTAGTATGTCATTAATTAAAATTAATATGTTTACCACTATCGATGATCTCGATTATTTGGCTTTTAAACGTGCTATTACGTCATGACAAACAAGTTGCCCAAACCATCTATCATGCCTTTGGTACAGCAACTCCGTATTGAAGAATCAAGAGGAAGACCTGGTTAGATATCACGTATGGTCTGGTTTGTAAATATACTGAAGTGGAATCAAGACGGAGACTGCATTATTAATTTAAATAGTATAGTACTTTAATTCTAGTATCCAATAAAATTCAGCCGTCACAGTTCCATTATAGATCTTATCTAAATAGCCGCCTTTAATCGCTTTTCAGAGGTTTCAACCAGATTATCCTAATTTAGAAAATAACTTTTCAATTCTATTTTATAGCGGCCGGAATGCGTTACACTGTGTACTCCTTTACGTCCATTATAACTGTTCTCATAAATATAAGTTATTTGTCTGTCTCGGTGCTAAATCCTCCTGTATTTATGTGACATTAAAGACATTTGTATGCATATTCCACATTACGAATGTAAGGTGCCAGATGGTTAATGTTTATTCGCTAACTGATACATTGTTGTTTTACAGTCTTTGTCTTACAGACGTACAGGAAATGGATTAAGCTCAAGTCCATCTAAGGTTGGCATGGGGTGAGGTGTCTTGGGTGGGGTGGGCTGTGTTGGGTAGCGAAGTGGGCGCATGTACCCATGCGCCTATAAAGCATGCCATTTAAAGAAGGGTCGTTCAAAGGTATTTAACTCCATACTAAGATCTGACAAGGTTCTGGGAGCGGGTGCTAACTCTCACGCGTGGGTGGTCTGCGTGCACTGCCTGGTAAAAATATGAAATCCAGATAAATCTCTGGAGGTAACAATAAGTCGTTGATTAGCTGTGAGATCTTTCTATGCTGCCAACTTTTTCTGAAAAATTCATTAACTTGAAACGATGTGTGAAGGAATTCTGTTGAAATTTCATTCGAATATATTTCAGAACGGAATGCTAAATGTGAAGATATTCATGAAAACTGACGCATACTAGTTTAATTTGGAGGCATGGTTACAGGCAAAGTGCGTGGTGTATCATATCGTTGGGTAAATTTACATTCCATGGGAAGGTCATGCGTCTCTCCCATCATTATAGGCTAGCATTAGATTTGCTCAGTCCGTACATGTGTTCCCCCCTTCAAAATCTGGAACGTTCAAATTGCACTCTCAGAGAAGCGATGCTTTGCATTAAATGAGTAAATTTCAAACCAAATATATTATATAAAATTGTCATTCAGCCCAATGTCATACTTCTGAGCATTCAGCCCAATGTCATAGTTCTGAGCATTCACCCCAATGTCGTAGTTCTGAGCATTCACCCCAAGGTCATAGTTCTGAGCATTCACCCCAGTGTCATAGTTCTGAGCATTCACCCCAATGTCATTGTTATGAGCATTCACCCCAATGTCGTAGTTCTGAGCATTCACCCCAGTGTCATAGTTCTGAGCATTCACCCCAGTGTCATAGTTCTGAGCATTCACCCCAATGTCATTGTTCTGAGCATTCACCCCAATGTCATTGTTCTGAGCATTCACCCCAATGTCGTAGTTCTGAGCATGCACCCCAGTGTCATAGTTCTGAGCATTCACACCAGTGTCATAGTTCTGAGCATTCACCCCAACGTCGTAGTTCTGAGCATTCACCTCAATGTCATAGTTCTGAGCATTCATCCCAGTGTCATAGTTCTGAGCATTCACCTCAATGTCATTGTTCTGAGCATTCACCCCAATGTCTTAGTTCTGAGCATTCACCTCAATGTCATAGTTCTGAGCATTCACCTCAATGTCATAATTCTGAGCATTCACCACAGTGTCATAGTTCTGAGCATTCACCCCAATGTCGTAGTTCTGAGCATTCACCCCAGTGTCATTGTTATGAGCATTCACCCCAATGTCGTAGTTCTGAGCATTCACCTCAATGTCATAGTTCTGAGCATTCACCCCAGTGTCATAGTTCTGAGCATTCACCCCAATGTCGTAGTTCCGAGCATTCACACTAATGTCATAGTTCTGAGCATTCACCCCAATGTCGTGGTTCTGAGCATTCACACTAATGTCATAGTTCTGAGCATTCACACTAATGCCATAGTTCCGAGCATTCACACTAATGTCATAGTTCCGAGCATTCACACTAATGTCATAGTTCTGAGCATTCATCCCAATGTCAAAGTTCTGAGCATTCAGTCTAATGTCATAGTTCTGACCATTCACCACGATGTCATAGTTCTGACCATTCACCCCGATGTCATAGTTCTGAGCATTCACCCCAATGTCATAATTCTGAGCATTCAGTCTAATGTCATAGTAGCGAAACAGATGGTTCATGTCACACTGTGTGGTGCTACGGGCCCTCACTTACGGACGCGCTGGAATGAAATTCCTATTGGAGTTGTAGTGGGCGGCAAAGTTGGTGCGGTTATACCCCTCGTCCAATTCAGATTTAACAAGCTTCTGTGAGTGGGTACCAACTCTCATGCATGTGTGGTCCGCGAACATTGCCCGGTAAAACTATGACATTTAGAAAGATTTCTGCAGGTAAATACATATTTTAATTAGTCGTGAAACTTCTCTATTTTACATAGTTTTTCAGAAAATTATACATGAAATGCAAATGATAGGTTGCAATAGGCTAATGTATGATAAACTGATTCACACGAGGTTTAGGCGCACACTCTTTAATGTATCCCCCTCCCATATAGACAAGTGTGAGCTTTGTCTCGTTCGTACAATTACCCTAGCTCAGGCGTTTATCCTTTGACATTTGGGAAACTCAGTGACATACACCCCACTGTCAAAGTTCGGGAGAGACGTACCCTTGTAGCCCTCCAGCAGCACCAATACTGCTATATATAAAGCAAATTCTTTGTCAATCTTGAACGTGGACCAAGAAATCTTAGCTTTCAATTTTGCAGCAAAATACGCTTATATACGACACGAGATAATCTATATCTATAATCGATGTGACGTATTTTAGCACGTAGACCATTATATTAATTTATAATATAAACACATCCATATGCATTTGTGCACAACTTATTAACCTTTAATTTTACGGATCTACAAACTTACTGTTCTTAAGATCATTTATGTGTGTTGATGTATCGTTGCCCACTCACCAGTGTTCACGTTAAAAGTCAATGGCGCAATATATGGCGAAACATATCACCGAGATATTTAGTAGGGCCTATTATTTTACATCCAGCCTCGGGTTAATCCGTCTTGTTGCAAACCAGTAAACTGTTTTTCGTTTTTAGTCGGCGCCAGGATCCTGCTAGTAGATAACAATATTTATTCGTGCAGATCATATACAGAGCGATAAAGTGAAATGATATTGGGACACATTAGCTGTTTACGTAACTTGTCCTCTTATGTGTAAATTGAGTCACGAACGTAATCAGAGGAATACACTTAAAGATACGATATATGAAATCCAACAGTGTAAATCGATTTAGACGATTGATTTGTGCGCAATCATTTCTATCTGTTTAAAGCCTTGCATGCTGCATCTTATAGATACAATTGGTTCCATACTGTTGTGACAATCATGTTGGGTTTGTAGCTATGGTGAGATAATAATTTGAATGAAGGTAGTTGGTGTCATAAACAAACCACATTTGTTTTGATTTATGTGGTCAATTGAACTTGGTATTCCATCTCACATATAAAAGGCGAGCCATGAAAACATATTTAAATTTCCAGACACAAGAGCATTTATTTTATGATTGCATCAGTATGATTGGTATCACTGGCAATCACGGAAATGAAGTACAGAGATTGGATCATATACATAGACAGAAATATCCGACTAATGGGTTGTTTGTGTTAACCCTTTAAGCCTTAAATTGTTCAAGAAAACTTCAATTTTCTCATAGAACTGTCCATTTGCAGACCAAACGGATACAAATTTTGAAAATTTACCGCTGAAGTCATTCTAGTGGTAGAATTTCAAAACTAGTCTTCTTTTCGTCTGTAAATAGACATTTCTCAAGACAACTACAGAAGCCGTTTTTGGCCGGTTTGAGTGTTAACGGGTTAAGAGGACAATTCAACTGCCAGACTCTTATTGAAAATTCTGTCGAAATAGCGGCATTGAGACATAAATTCCTTTCAAACATTTCTAGTGACCGTTCTAATTAAGAGAATAACGTTACTACTTTATTTGAGGGCTGTAGGGACGTGCTGGCATCGCGGGAAACCATTGATATGTAATTCATGTAATTCATGTTGCCAATGGTACAGTTTCCTTGTCTGCCCGGTTACTAAAGTCTATATCCTTTATGTGGCATTGAATTCATTTGAGTGTAGACCGATAAAGTCTGTAAGCTATAGCATGTATCGAGAATCGAACTTGATATATTCGTGTTTGCTTTCTGTACTCTATATTTTAGGGTTGATTAATCGTGTTGTTGTTGTTGTTGTTATTATTATTGTTGTTGTTGTTGTTGTTGTTGTTGTTGTTGTTGTTTGTTAGCACGCGCACCAATGCTGTGAACACCGAATACTTGATAAAGATATGAGACATTAACCATGTTAATAAGACAAATCAGGTTTAAGTCTGCACTGTCGAAATTTCCTATTAGAGTGGAATAGAATAAAGCTGGTTGTAGCCCATTTTTTAATGGTGTTAATGACCGATAAGCTGACAGACAAACAACAAAGCAATATATGATAATGTGTGACCTGGCAGCAGATACTCAAATAACAGAATTCTGAAAAAATTATTTTCAATCAGGTTTTATATCCAAGCGGAAGGCAGCTGCTGTTAATACTATTAGATTTGCAAATATAGTGCTTTTTTACTCACACTTTCTTAAAATCCTTTCCAAAGTACGACTGAGTTTGTTCTTTGGAGTTGGATTGTGTTTTGCCCCTAGGCAGATGATGCGTGAGATCACTATGCTCAGCAGTGCAGAATAGTGTCTGATGTAATACAAACTCACTGACATAAACATCTCTGTGAAGGGAGTCCATGGCGGGCGAGTCTGTTTTATAGATCTGGTTCCACTTCATTACAAGTAAAATTCCACTTTGACACAATTCTCCCAACAAATAATAGTCATAAAAACAGGGTAATACTAGTATAGAAGACGAAGCCAGACCCAAATAACATACTACAAGATGGATCCAGACAATGATCCGCACCCGGACTCGCAGCCTATATTTATTACCCGCTTAATGAATCTATTCCCATGCACCTAGCCAACAATGAATAACCCATCCATCTATCTATCCATCCACCAACTGAACCACACATTCACACACTTATATGCCAACATGTCTACCTGCCCACTCGACACCAGCGTGCATGCCCATCTTGCCAACCCGGACGCCCGCAATGCTACTTACTCGCCCGCCCGCTCACTCCACGCGGATGGATGGATGGACGTATGGATGAACGCATGGATGGATGGATGGATGAATGGATGGATAGATCAATGGATGGTTATGAGTGTGCGTATTGGTGGGTGGGTGGCTGTTTGGGTGAAGGGATGAATGGGCAGCATGGCTAAGATGTTATTGCGGTAATAATCCTGGTTTTAGGCGTTTTCTAGTGTCTTACTGACGTTTATTAGGCCTACTCCCTGGAACAGTATCCTACAATTTCTCTACAATCAGAATCGCAAACTGTGTCTGTTTTATAGATTTAGGTTTATGTCTTTGCAAATAAAACAACACCCGCAGACATTTGTCAACGCGGACTCTCAATAGTTTCTATGGCATCATTATTAGGTTTACATACAAATAAAAATACAGACACAGTACGATTTAAAAAAACCCAATAGCTAACTGGCTGTAGACGTGATCATACTTGTGAAAAATGATGCATGCCTCAGCCTTTATGTTCAGGTCTCAGACCTGGAACTAGTACCTATACAATCTGTACTGAATCGTGACAATACACATGATATTAGCATCATTTCCTGTATGCAACATATGTAACGGAGCCGAGAGATGTCGGATTTTCTGAAAATCTACTACAAAAGCATCATTCTGATATTAGAATACAACAGATGATGGCTATCTCATGGCTCGTCTTACTACCAGTTATTATCGGGCAGCCAATGTATGCCAATCAGTAATCACCTGTTATATTCGTGCTTGCATCGTCAGTGGTGTATTTCTAACACATATTCTAATACAATGACACGATACAGTCTGTAGTATATCAGGTTATGATGTAACAAGTATTATTTTGAATACATTGAAGATAATCTGGCTGAATGCTGTTAGTGCTCAACAATACTTTTAACGTTAAAGCCGAACCTCAAGGTCGGGTAACTTATATCAAAGCATATTATGCATATAATCAACGCAAAACAGGTTCGGCTGTCCATCGAAGGCTGAGTACATTATGTAATGGCTACATTATTCAACCTACAACAGGCATATATACACCTATATAAATAAGTATTTACATTTCAATATTAGTACACATAACGAAAGGGCCAATCTGTTACTACTATAGCAAATCCATTCCCTTGATGTGTAAAATGTAATGAGTCTGTGACGGTCAGATGTATGACTATCCTACCAATGTTGTAGTGTCACGCTGTTGGTGCCGATGGCCGTACAGCAATGGATAAGTCTGATCTGTCACTCAAGTATATGGCGTCTTAATAAATTAAGTCACATCTAGGCTGATGTCACGATCAAAATACTTAATGAATTCCGTATCTAGCTCCGCCATGAACATCTTTTAAATAATCCATCTATGGTACGATTTGTACGTAATATTAACGTTAAGGCCAAACCTGTATGTCAGGGAGACCTATTTCATTTCATGGTATGTACATATTTAACGCAAAACAGGTTGGTTGTCCATCGAAGGCTGAGTAGATTAATTATGGCTCCCCTATTCAACCAACAGCGGGCATAGATAGCGACATGGGTAAGTATTTGCATTTCAATATTAGTACACATAACGATATGCTGACAAGGACAATATGTTACTAGTATAGCAGATCCATTCCCTTGATGTGTAAAATGTATTGCGTCTGTGACTGACAGTAAAACTAGATTCAAATTATTCAACTACGTACTTGTATAATTACCGTGATATTTGGATTCTGGGAATTCAGGGGCAAACGGTTGGCGGGGCTGCGCTAGAAATGGACCACTCTTTTAATTAATGCATCTCTTTGGTCAAGTATTCTATTGACAATTATTGACCAATGAGGTTATGGGTAGCTTCTTCAGTGAAGGGATGAGATTGAGAAGAAGAAAGATGAGCTCGGTTTTACTACACATTACAGCTTGATTGTCTTTTGAGGTGATCATATCAGTAGGTTTATAAACTAATTACTACTTGTACAGCAACAATATCACGGTCCTGTACAGCATATTCTGGCATATGTATTGTGACGTATATGCAAAATGTAGAGTATCTGAAACTCAATAGAGAAAAACCATCTGATTACAACGCCATTTACTTAATGTATTCAGTGAAATATTACCCTGGTCCTTCTGAATATGTTAGTGAAGAGCTTCCGTTTTCCTGTGATGTTTTGGTTCTTATATTTGGTGCTAGATGTCTTGTTCAATTAGAAACATATTTCAACTAGAAATAATGGCTGAATTTTGATGAAGTTGAATTATTTTTGCTTCTTATGATTCAGTGCAGACATAATTGTAGAAACAGTATGTAGATGATAGCATAGGTCTGTCTGTTCATCCATCCGTCTGTCTGTCCATCCGTTCATTCGCCGTCCATTCGACGTAATAACAATTATTATGGCGATGAGAACAGTATTTCGTTACCTAATAGTAACACTTACGGCAATAAGAAAGCACCCGGAGATGTAATACCAAAACTTACATTCTACCTGCAGACTCTTCTAATGACAATCAGAAATGCCTGGGAATGGTATATAAATATTACATTATATTGCGAGATAGTCAGAAACACCCTGTGTATATAAATGTAACAGTAGATTGTGAGACAGTCAGATATGCCCTGTGTTTATAAATATGACATTAGATGGTGGCATATAGAGGATCTGTGGTTCGGATCGACCGGTCAGATACCAGCCGTACCAGCTAAGCTGGGTACGCACCGCCCGTCCTGGATTCGTTTCCTGAACACGCCCACCCCCCCCCCCCCCCCCTGGGTAGAGCTATAAGCATATATGAGCCTATGAGAGAGATCGCGTTATAAAAACGACTAAGTTCGTTAAAGCGCATAGTATGCATGCGCATGCTTAATACTATTTTTGACAGAGCGCGTAATTTACGACCAAGATAGGATGACGCGTTTAGTGTACCGAGACGGTACAATGTAATCCTTTTTAATAACGTGTTCCCGGAGAATCTGGCATTAATCCAGACCAGAATTCGACGGGCTTTCCAAATCTGTAAACCATTTCAAAATCGATTTAGAAATGGCTGAGTTATCCACGGAAACCCCCTTTTGATCATCTTCAAGGTACTGCCGTGACGTCATAACCACGTGTACGCAGAACATCTAGAATGTTCTAGAACATTCGACTGCGTTATTATTAGCTCCGCGCTGATTGCCTGTTGCTCGACAGATGATTGGGTGGAGCCTGCGCCTGTGACGTCACGAGTAGTATAAAAGGAGACGAGATCCAGAGCTCGAGAGCATCCTCGGCCAGGGGTCGATTAGGTTGGACCTGTGTCAGCTACGACCAGCAAGACAGGCATTACACAGATCATTTCGGTTTCTGTCGGTTTCTCTCCCATAGCCAGCAGTAATCCAACCCACCACACTAAAGCAATTTTGTATCTCCCGTTGTTGCGGGAACATTTTTGGAACTTTTTGGATATTGTTCACGAATATATCAAGAACTAATGCGGAACGCGAACTTGCGGTGAGGCCTTTCCTTGCCTGAAATGTGATTCTACAGATGTAGAGGCAGCGATGTTCTTTGGTGGATGACTCGCTGGATCTGCCGGCCATGCCAAAAGTGGTTAGTCAGCCGTCCCCCGCACTAATGTCGTGCAGGTTTATCTAAACTTTTTGACCGCAGAAAAGTAAACTTTGCCCGGTACGTCTTCAGAGCTGGCTGACGTACCCCGCACCGTTAAGCTTAGTTATGTATCTTCATCCGCATTTAACAACCCCGACTTATGATCGGGTTGTTGGCAACTTCCATCCGTACCATCGGTGTATGGGAACTTTCGTCATAGCAGTAATGCTATTGTATCTCTTGCTGACTACTCGCTAGACATTCTATATTGTGATTACAGTCCTGAGTTCGATCCGCTCCTATCATAAGCTGCTTGTGGGAATCCTATTTGCGGAAACCAGCCTGCGGGAACTTTCCAGCTTCCATGGAATGCATCAACTCACGTCAAACTAAGAGTGACGTATTAATTTCAGTAACACGATAGCCCAGGCTTAAGAATGGCTACCGATTATTCAATTAACTATACTTGACATTTTAATTATCCTGTTGATTACATCTTTGATAATTATATCGTATCTGTATAAACGGTCCCGATGACTAAAAGGCACTGTAACGGTCTTAGGACTGCTAGTTATAATTTCTGTATCTGTTTATAGTTATTCTTATTTTCTGTAAGGTGTTTTTGCTAACCACACCGTAGTAGGTTCCTCAACCTGTACTATATATATTATTCTGATCATTTCACATTGTATTGATTGTTCTGGTTAGTTTATATATGGCAAGTGGCCATCAGTTTATATGTTTTGTTTATTTGTAGAAAAATATAGGACTGCAGTGCACGTAGGAAACACTATACTGCAACATTTATATATGCAGCACTTTCTCTCGCCACCAACAATTTTTCACTGAGGTCGCTGTCCGTGCTATAACTCTGTTTAGCCCGCCATAACACTGACTAAAAAAACGTTTCAATTCAGCTCAATAGGATAGGTTTAATATGATTAGAGACAATCTCTTCATTAGGAGACACGTAGTGTACACCTCTTTTCTGGTAGTTGCGATAATTTGGCCCCGCACTCCGGCAAGGTTGTGTAAGATTGGCCAACATACCTAAAGGGCCTCATATTTCTAAGTTATTGTCTCTCTTCATGTTCCACTAAGTCTTATGGCTTCTTAATTGTTTGGATGTCCCTATCCGCACTATGGACTGATCCGACCCTGGGAAACTATTGGGGTTTCCGAGCGGTGATGGCCAGGGTGTGGTGTCACACACATTCCCCGCATATCCTCGGATACTCAGTAGTTAGTTACCGTTGCCAATGTAGGAAAGCACTGCGAAAACAAATCTAAATTATTATTTTCTTTAATCTCTGAGCAATCCTCCCGCAGCGCAGTGCATAACTGGGCAACTTATGTTTAAACCTAATGCCAGGTTAAAAAGATAGTTCCGTAGGACCTGGTGACGGGCGAAACATGTCACCGGGATATGTAGTAGGGCCTATTATTTTACATTCAGCCTAGGGTTAATCCGTCTTGTTGAAACAGAGCAAATTGTTTTCGCATTTACGCGGCGCCATGATCCTTCTAATCTATAACAATATTTATTCATGCAGATCATGCATAGAACGATAAAGTGAAATACTATTGGGACACAATACGTATTTACCTTGCATGTCTGCTGATGTGTAAATTGAGTCACGAAAGTAATCAGAGGAATATCCTTCAAGGATACGATATGTGAAATCCAACAGTGTGATTCGATTTAGACGGTTGATTTGTGGGCATTCCATTCTATCTATTTAAGCTTTGCACGCTGTATCTTATAGATAATATTCGTTCCATACTGTTGTGATGATCATCTTTAGTGTATAACTATGGTAAGATAATAATTTGAATGAAGTTAGTTGGTGTCGTAAACAAACCACCTTTGTTTTTATTTATGTGAGCAATTGAACTTGGTATTCCATCTCGCATATAAAAGGCGAACAGTGAACACATATCTAAATATCCAGACCCAAGAGCATTTGTTTTATGGTTTCATCAGTGTGATTGGTATCACTGACAATCACAGAAAAGAATTACTGAGATTGGATCATACACGTGGACAAAAATATCGGACTAATGGGTTGTTTGCATTAAGACGGCAATTCAACTGCTGGCAGTTATTGAAAATTCTGTCGGTGTGGTGGCATTCAGACACAAATTCGTTTCACACATTTTAGTTGATATCCTAATTAAGAGAATAACGTTGCTACTTTATTTGAGAGCTGTAGGGACGTGATACATTGTGGAAATCATTGATATGTAATTCATGTTGCCATTAGTATAAGCTCCTTGTCTGTCCCGTTACTAAAGTTGATATCATTTATGTGGCATTACATTCATTTGCGTCTAGACCTATAAAGCCTGGAAGCTATAGCATGCATCGAGAATCAAACTTCACATATTCGTGTTTGCTTTCTGTGCTCTATATTTTAGGGTTGTTGTTGTTGTTGTTGTTGTTGTTGTTGTTGTTGTTGTTGAAGTTGTTGTTGTTGTTGTTGGTGGTGGTGGTGGTGGTTATGCATAATCACTGTCCTGTTATTTATTCCAATGATGTTGGAGTAACATGACACCAGTGCACCAGCGGACTTGTCCATTGAGCAACATCCATAATACAGATCTATCTCGCATTGGTGTACTTTTCCTGCAATGGAGGGATCCGACATATCGCTCAAATATTTGACCTCATTATCAATTGTATGGCATATAAGCTGAGATCATAATCGCAATGGCATATCTTTCTCCGTAATAATCATTGAAAAGTCTATGAAGTGTACACAATGTATGTTTTTGACGAATTCACAATTTAATAAACGTTCTGTCGAGTACTTTTGTACGTAATATGACTGGGAGCTATTGCTGTGAAGGGCAGAAACATCCTTCATTCAGATTAGTTTACAGCTTACATGCATAATTACCTTGAAATTTAGTACAAAGTATATAAATTGATTCCAAGACATGCACAAATTAGCGTGAAATGGGCAGAGATTAGCTGGAAATGGGCAGAGCTTAACTAGAAATGGGCGGGGCATAGCTAGAAAGAAAGAGCTAGAAATCGTTAGAAAGGGACCCCTCTATTATATTCCGTGAACTGTAGCCAATACTTATCTAACATAATCTCCCTATAACTACGACGCCTATTGATCCAGATTATCTTATGTGCAACTATGAGTGACGCCTCGGCTTATATGTAATCGACTGGCTACATATTTCATATGTATGTATGATTACTGTATTCTGCGGCTTTAGTAGTAGAAACATCCTACAGCCGCAATCCGTCCGTTTTCCCTTTTGGCCACTGTGTCTTGTCCTCAGCCAAAATCCGTAGCTTCCTCAGGTCCATTCTTGACTTGAGTGTACCTAATCCTGCTTTCTTGAGGTCACCTCGTAGCACGCTTAGCAGATTTATGCAATGCCGTCCTCTCCTGGCTCTGTATTTGCTGTCTCCGAGTAGGGCGAATTCCAAGGCTCTCTGTGCTGGTGTATCTTCTGGCATCCTTAGCACATGGCCAAACATGGACCATCTTTGCTGGGCGATTTTTACAGATAGCGGCGGCGTATTACACATCTTGTATAGTGCATCATTGGAAATTATGCTCTCTGGCCATCGGTGTCCAGTGATGGCGCGTAGGTGTTTGCGGTGGCAGTCGACAAGTTTGTCTAGAGCTGCCTCTGGAGCTTCCCAGCTGTTATAGTTATACATCATCAAGGATACGCAGGTTGCATTGTATAAACGTAGTCTTTTTACCAAGGGCATCTTTAATCTACGAATCCATAGCTTCCAGAAGGACTGGAAAGCTATGTTCCCCATGATGCAGCGTGCAGCAATGTCAGCAGTACTGCAAAGCAGTGAGCCCAGGACCTTACTGTTCCTCCATGGTTGTATTATTGTTGTTATTTCATAACCAGGAGATAAAGAGATGATTCTTTAAGGTCAAAGATATATCACCTTCCCTGGCTGACACTTGACATATATTGGGGGATTGTCCAGCAATCAGGCTGTTTGCTTCTGAATAGAGATTCTGCCACATTGATGAAATCCTGCGCCACGGATAACTCTTCAAAGAAACATGGAATATGTCACGGTGATTAATGTCTGCAAACTGATGTAGAGAAGGTCCATTAAACATAGGGGCCATTATTAACCATAGTGGGCATTGTCGTTTATTAGCACTCGTGGCAATGCTGTGACAACTCCATACTTGATAACGATATTAGACATTGACAGTGTTAATAAGATAAATTTGGTTAAATTCTGAAAAGATGAATTTTCTCATTGGAGTGGAATAGAATATAGCTTGGCTGTAGATCAGTGCTAATGACCGACTGACAAACAAACAACTAAGCAATACATGACAACGCGAGACCAGGCTGCGGATACTCAAATGACAAAATTCTGAAAAGATCTATAAATTGGTTCCGATCTTGTTTGAAATACCAGAAGACAGCATCTGCGGTTGGCACTAATCGATTTACAAATATATTGCCTCTTGGCCCACGGGTTCTTAAAGTCCTTCAAAAGTATGGCTGCATTTGTTTTTCGATGTTTTGTTTAAAAGATTCGATTGTGGTTTGTTCCCAGGCAGATGCGTGACATAGCAATGCTCAGCAGTGCAGAATAGTGTATGCTGTAATACAAAATCACATTTTGCCATGAACAAGGTGTCGATGACGGGAGAGTCCGGTTTGTAGATTTAGTTCCACTATGTTCATAGCACAATCAAAATGCGTAATGAATGACGTGCTTAGCTCCGTCGTGAACATTGAATACTCCGTCAAGTATACGTAACTAATTTGAATGAGCGCTGTTGCTGCCATAGGTTCAAATAAGTTTCACATTATGCAACAGTTTAATTGTATAGTTACCTTGATATTGGGATTCTGGGAATACATGCTTCGATCGATCACAACATGGGCAAAGCGGGTGCGGATCTTAGCTAAATATGGACGTGGAATAGCTAGAAATGGATCCCTGTATTAATGTATTGTCCTCACATCTCATTGGTCAATTATTCTTATTGACACTTATTGACAAATGAAATTGTGGGAATCTGAATGGATGAGTAGAAGAAAGATGAGCATGGGGTTAATACACCATGCATAATTATTCTCTTGTGTAGGTGGTAGAGACAATTACGCAATGCTTATAGCAGTGAGTTAAAATCTAATTAGACAATATTATGGCCCTTTATGGCATACTCTGTCACATATATCTCGCACGCAATGCTAAACTAACGTGTTAGTCAGGAAGAAAGACCCATCTGATGCTAACACTATATACCGATCCCTAATGTAGTCAGTGAAATATTACCCTGTTTTTTTCTTAATATATTAGCGAAAGCTTCTCGCTTCCTATGCTGCTTTGGCTTTTGATGTTTTGCGCATAAAGCTCTCTTCATCACTTAGCAATAAAAAAATAATCTTGATCAGTCAGTATGAATTATTTAGTCCACTTCTTATTATTCATTGCAGCCATAGTTGTAGAAACACGGTATTTGGCTGCTAGAATAGAACCGTCCATTCATCCGTCCATCCATCCAATGCTCATACGTCTGCCCATCGATCCATCATTCCATCACCTGGTGATGTAATAGCTTTCTACCTGCAGTATCTTCTAAAGATAGTCAGATATGTTCGGGAATGGTATATACATGGTACATTCGAGTGTGAGATAGTCAGATACGCCCTGTGTATATAAATATCACATTAGATTGCGATATATAGAGGCTCTAAAGCGAGTTCATATTTCGTGTCAGATTTATCACACCGGGTCTCAAATATCTCAAATAGTATTTTACTGAAAGAGATATAACACATTTGATATGCGCATTACATCACTGTTGCTGGGTTGCGGAGTAGTAAATAGTTGGATAAATCTGGAATCATATGCAATGGAAGAGAAGATTGCTTATGTGATAAACTCAGATCCGAATCATATGTGTACATAAGAAGGTATGGTCTATAAATGTCACATTAGAGATAGTAAGATATTCTCTGGCATATTATATCAATGTGTTATTGGATTGTAAGATAGAAAGATATGCACAGGTAGCGTACATAAATGCCTCATTAGATTGTGATGTGCACTTCCTCGTCAAACATCATCACCGACAGAGATATAGCATCAGGTTCTGGTAGAAATTTATCCAATCTTTGAAGCATATAAATCTTCATTGTGCCAAATGTGTGTAGGCTCATTGTGATTGATTATATTGTCCGCAACAGATTACACCGACATGTCTTTCTACATACAGAATAGCGCAATGCCGCAGTATGATTTTTAGAGTGTCAAAGTTAATCTATTATTCATTTAGTAAAATGTCTTGTCTAACGAGCACTAATAGACTAAAAGCTGTATGTCTCTGTGCGCTGTCAAATGAATGGTTTAGGATTCACTATGTTGTTACCTCATTTATTTAATTGAAAACAATCCCTTTGAATTAGATAGCTATTTACACAATTTCTCACGTGGATGCGCCCTGCTACTGCAACCAGGATGGTTATGTGTATGCAGTAAAATTGAAAACTGAAGTGAGTCTATTGGCCTTAATATACCTTTCCATTTTAGCTATGCCCCGCCCATCTCTAGCTAAGTTCCACCCACACCTCGCTCGTGTTGGGATCGGTCAATCTCTGAACTCCCTGACTATCTTTTTCCAGAAAACTATACGGGTAAGCCATTGAATATTTTGGAACTAATTTGACTGGGCGCCGTTGCTGACTATGGCAGCAACAGCTTCCAGTCAAATTAGTTTCAAAATATTCATCAGCATGTTTATTAAATACAGACATACACTTCGTGCAACGTGTCGTTCTATTAAGAATTATAAACGGGTCAAATATAATCTTTTATGACGTAATGATTGTGACGTCATCCTACACGCCGTTTAGCTGATTATGGCGTCATATGACGACATATGATAGATGGATACTGTGAAAAGGTTAATTGACTTTAGTAAATATTTTGATGGTAAATATTAGGGTTGTAGACTCGTACTTTGAGTGTTTTCCAGCCGCTATATACTACGCATGCTTGACATACCTTTTTCTGTTATTTGAATATGGATCATTCAGCTTATTTTCCATGTGTTTTCCATGTATACATTTTATATTGAATACCTCCGATAGTTTTTGAGAAATCTGCATTTCTTTACCAGGGAATCTCCCATAGTAAATATAGGAAATGTATGATAGCAATATTTAAACTGCAGATCTTCATTGAGTTTTAAACCAAATGACTGGATACTTGGTAGTTATCTAGCACATATTGGGCCCTATAGTGTCAATTTTTCAATCGTAATTTCCCCCAAACTATATTACAGGTTTTACACGATTACATTCAATATTTCGTTTCTGTTTAGCTCTTCTGGTTCTACTGAAGATATCTTGACCAACCCTTGGTGGAAGGTTGCCCCCGGCGTTCAAATGCTTACGTCTCTAAGTCACAGTAACATAATTATACATTCTCCCAAAGGCAAATGACGCAGTATTGCACAAATGTTTGCTTGTTTACATATGTAGAGCAGTCGCTGGGTGGGATAGATAGGTGTTCGACTGGTCACGTGGATAGCGGATCACTAAATCGTGATGTCCCTTGCTTAGTTAGTGAGGTAATTAGTCAGTCAGTCAGTCAGTTACAAAATCTTATTCCGGGCTGTCGTTTCAAGAGCTTTTACCATCAAACAGTACGCAAACTTTATCTGTATGCATTGTAGGCGTAATGTCTGTAGCGTATCAAATGCGTGTCAATGTTACCTCAGTGTGACCTCAGTGTAGCCTACCTTTCATGCATCACCTGCAGAGATTGCATAATCATGCCACAGTAAATTCGGCACACATGGTCACCGAATGCCATGGGTCCGGGGATGGGGTTGTCGTGGTGGTGGTGGGGAATGGGTGGGGGGGGGGGGTGTGTGCAGGGTGGGGGGCGCACGGTTGAACGAACACATGGCTCATGACAGGCTCTGATGCGATAAGATTTTCAGCAGGGATTACATTCCCCGATGTGTAACTATAGTAAAGAAGATGCCATTTCACTACTAATTTCTATCAAAGTTGTACAAATACTTAACTTTGCACCAAATGGAGCTAACATTCTCCTTTCTCATGCAAGGCTCCTGGAATGCCCTTCAAAGGCACGATGTGATACGTGAAGTCTAACAGAGTGAATCGATTTAGACGATTGTTTTGAGCGCATTCATTTCTATCTCTTTAAGCATTGCACGCTGCATGTCATAGATAACATTCGTTCCGTCCTGTTGTGACAATAAAGGTCAGTGTGTAACTATGGTGAGATAATTATTTGAATGAAATTAGTTGGTGTCGTAAACCACACACTAAGGCTACCCGGTATGGCATAATGTCAAACCGGTAACGATGTCAATTTTCAAACCGGTTTGAATCGTATATCGGTTTGTATAGGACCAGTGATGAGTATGTACAATTATTGTATGTACTATTTTTTCCATAAGCATGTATGTAGCAAGTATACGTGTGTTGTCTGGTACTTTTGACCCAAAATACACACTTACGACTTACTCTATTTATAAGCATCAGGGAAAAACTTTTCAATCAAGTACTTTCACTTTAATATTCTGATGACAAGCGGTTATCGAGTCATATCGTTTACATTGGTTAGACATCCCGGTAATAACGATTATATCCCATTGCAAGGGGCATTGCACAAATGTGTGCTTGTTTAAATATGTAGAACATTGCGGCCGTGATTATTAAAGCATACGCCTATTGAATTAAGACTATTACTGGTATATAACGCAAACTGACACCACTGGTCAAGGTGGTCGTTAACTTGTGATCATAGCTTTAAAGACCAATCTAAACATGAGGTGGGTTACCTAGCTTTGTTGTGATAACGCCGTTGCTCAGAAATACAGCGCCAATAAACTTGTTTGTTTTGTAGCCAATTTGCAACAATTTAAAGGATAACTAATCGCATCTCTTGATAGCTATACAGGCGATCTAACACGCCGGTCGTAAACTATCCAGGTAATTTTAAGCCTTTTATCACGCCGCTAAGGAAAGTTATTCAGGATTTAGTGGTTAAATTTTGGTACATTTCTACACCCTATGATGGCTGTCATGATTTTCTTTTCAATCAATCAGAAAAACCCCAGTGTGTTGCCTCGGTAAATACGCTCAGTCATATAGGCTCCAGCTATAGTTTGGCAACGTGGTATAAAAGCAATCCTACAAGTAAG
Organism: Chaetoderma sp. LZ-2023a; assembly: GCA_034401795.1. Lineage (NCBI taxonomy): Eukaryota > Metazoa > Mollusca > Caudofoveata > Chaetodermatida > Chaetodermatidae > Chaetoderma > Chaetoderma sp. LZ-2023a. The sequence continues at coordinate 132,657,341 of CM067372.1, forward strand.
CTGTTGAATATTTTGAAACCAATTTGATTGGAAGTTGTTGCTGCCTTTGGCAGCAACAACTTCCAGTCAAATTAATTTCAAAATATTCAATGGGATGAGCATTACATAATAAAGAATGTGATGCATTGGAGCTTACATGACATCACCCAGAATAGCTTGAGGAGACAAAATGGTGTCGATCACTGTTCAACATTTACAAAACAGATAATTGCGATACAGATCAGGGAATGTGACAGGATATGAATGATATGGAATCTATAAACCGTATTCTATCGGTGCAATACAACATTTGAGATGAGATTAGCATCGCTTTAACAATCCCTCGGAGTTCGCGATGTGAACAGTGTGTTTAGATTTGCGGAAGCTTTGAACAATTAGTCTTAGGTATAGGCAATCATGTAATTTTAACGGAATTGTGATAATGATATTTACGCAGCATGCGCCTCATCCATTACACACCGAACAAGCGTCAATCATAGGTACACAATTTAAGTAGAGAAGTCATTTTATACCCGGTTCCGTTATGTTAACACTGAACACGAAAGAACAATAGAAAGTCAATCATTTACAATTTTATAAACATTGTCGTGTATGGTAAATATTTCGAAAGTAATTTGACTGGAACTTGGTGCTACAACCAACAGCAGCATCTTGCAGTCACATTAGTTTCAAAATATTCGAGAGTTTACAGACAGAGCGCAATTCATCATAAGCAAAGTAGTAAGAATAGAAAATAACAGAAATGTTGAAATGGGTATGCGTTTTTAACCCTTTAATGGACAAATTTGGTCAATATGATTATAACTTTCTCATGGGATTTGCAGACAACGGAAGATTATTTTTGAAAATTTACCCCCAGTTCTACAGCCAGTCATTTCAGTGGTAGATTAAAAAATAGACTCCTTTAGGTCTGGAAATTGACAGTTCTCAAGACTACTACAGAGGCTGACTTAGAATTAATATTTGTGATTAAAAAATGATTAATCAGTATTGGCTAAACCGGAAATTTAATTAAAATCGGTTTTTAGGTTTGAGCCTGATTACGGCGGTTTGCAAACCGTCACCATATTGAACCGGTTTACGACGTGAGATCGGTATATCGCGTAGCTCTAAAACAAACCGCATTTGTTTTATTGCATGTAATCGTGTGAACTTGGTATTCCATCTGACATATAAAAGGCGAGTAGTGAACAAATATCTAAATGTCCAGACACAAAAGCATTTGTTTCATGATTGCTTCAGCGTGACTGGTATCACTGGCAATCACGGAAATAATATAACAAGATTGGTCCATACACTTAGCTAGAAATATCCGACTAATGGGCTGTTTGCGTTAAGACGGCAATTCAACTGCCAGACTCTTATTAAAGATTCTATCGAATAAGCGATATTCAGATGAACAATTCATTTCAGACATTTCTATGGGATGTTCTAATTATGTGAATAGGGGTTCTATGTTATTCGAGACCTGTCACAATGTGTTAAATGGTGTAAACCCCTAATATATATTTCTTGTTGCCAGTAATACAACTGTATTGCTTGTCTTGTTGCTAAAAGTTATATCATATAAGTGGCAGTAGTTAATTTGGTGTAGGATGATAAAGTCTGAAAGGCAATAGTATGCATCCATTATCCACCTTGATGTATTAATATGTCATTTTGTGGTCTACGTTGCGTTGTTGTTGTTGTTTTTGTTGTTGTTGTTGTTGCTGCTGCTGCTGCTCCTGTTGTTGTTGTTGTTGTTGTTGCTGTTGTTGTTGTTTTTGTTGTTGTTGTTGTTGTTGTTGTTGTTGTTGTTGTTGCTGCTCCTGCTGCTGCTGCTGTTGTTGTTGTTGTTGTTGTTTTTGTTTTTGTTGTTGTTGTTGTTGTTGTTGTTGTTGTTGCTGCTGCTGCTGATCTTGCTGCTGCTGCTGCTGCTGTTGTTGTTGTTGTTGTTGTTGTTGTTGTTGTTGTTTTTGTTGTTGTTGTTGTCTTTGACGCATTTACAATAAACAGTCTGTCGAATATTTTGAAACTAATTTGGCTGACAGCCATATTTACGATATGATCAAATTAGCTTCAAAATATTTAACAGCTTACCTAGAGAATTGCTTTGAAATTGGGATTCTGGGAATTCAGGTTTCAAAGTATGCAAACTGAATCCTGCACGCGTACGATGAGCGGGGCATAGCTTATCTAGCAATGGGCGGGCACAGCTAGAAAAGGGATCCTACTATTATATTCCATGAATTATACTTAACTATGACGCCGTTGATCCGGATTATATCATGTGGAGCTAGGATTGGTGTCTGAGGTCATACACGCTCGACTAGCTACATATTTCATAAACAGGAGGTAGAGACAATTCATTAAGTTCAGGGATATAGCACCAGTAGTCTACGGGCTTATTGGCTGCTATGGTTATGCAAATGAGCTCTTGACATATTTAAATACTGCGTTCTGATTGGTTGATTTGAATGAGTGGGTGGAGTCTATCGTTCTAAATGAGCGGGTGGCTGCTATTGTTCATGCAGGTGTCTGCTCTAAATGTCTGGCTATACGCTATTGTCTGCTATGACGTGTTAATGCACAGATTAATGTGTTTTTAAATAGGTATTGACACGCGTTGAACGTGTTCTTGCTGTGTTTAACGTATTAATTAGGCGGGAGGCGGCGCCCAAACCCCCCCCCCCCTCCTCCGTCGTGGTTAAAAAGATATTTCTGCCACAGTCATTTAATTAAAAAAAAATCAGATGGCGGTCATTTAATTATTAAATTTTCAAAATTGTTATGGAAATGAGTTGGTGTGGTAAAGAACAATGGCCACCATCGTGCATGTCCGTCATCGTTGATGAATAATGACGTCCCGAGCACCCTTGTAGCGTTTAACGTATTAAATAGGTGGGCGGTGCACACCCCCCCCCTCGTGGTTGAAGGATAGTAAAAAATAGAATATTTTGAACCTCAGCGGAATTGTGGCTTCCTATGCCAAATTGTCGCATTGAACAGCGTGTTTTGAAGAATAGCGTTTATGCGCATGATCGATGGCACCTGCATGCACAATAGCGTACATCGGTCACTTATGAACAATAGCGCACAGACGCACATATAGAACAATAGCCACCTGCAACCTGCATGAACAAAATGTGTTCCCAGTCATTTAGTTTTCAAAAAATCTGAGCGCGGTACAGAGTTACACGGGTAATATATAGGTAAACTTATCGCTGTTGTATGTATAATATTATATAGATAATAATCATGTATCTATTCTATTTAATGAGATATATGTCTTTAAAGTGGCAGTCATTTAATTATTAAATTTTCGCAAAATGGTGTGCAATTTTAAACAAGCAGCAACATGTGTATGTACATTCCCGGTCAAAATGCATGCATACATGTGCTGCCGCATCCGGCCCCTGATGTATAATATTATATATATAATAATAATCATGCATCTATCGTATTTAAAGAGTGGTCTTGGCAGCTATTTAATTATGTTAAAAATGTTGTGCTATACAGGGGACGCATTTATACACGCGTCAACATGTGTATGCACATGGACACACACTACCACCGTGCCACGATTTAGGTTTGAAAAATCAAAATGTTAAAATATTATATCTGATGAATATATTGAAACTAACGCGAATTGTAGCTTCATATGTCAAATTAGTATTAAAAATATTCACTTAAACTACCATTGCGCCACGATTTAGGTTTGAAAAATCAGAAAATAACATTTTATGACAATTTGTAAGTTGTATGGTATTAAATTGTGACATTTGACCCTATCTCGACCAATCAGGATTTAGAACAATAACGTCCAGTGGCCACCTGCATGAACAATAGCAGCCACCCACTCATTTAGACCAATCGCGTCCAGCACCCCCTTATGAACAACAGCATACATCGCCCACTTTTGAAGAATAGTGAACACCTGCATGAACAAAACACCATGCATTAACACCACCCACCACCAGCACCCACCCAACAACCTCAGTCGAATTTCCACATATTCATATTTGCAGACCTATGGAAGACTATTTTTGAAAATTTTGCATTGAGATGACTGACTCTGATGGCTATCCATTTGTCTAGACATTGTGGTCGGAATTTGTGAGAGCGTGATGTGTTAAAAATGGCATATAGGATGGAGAGGGTATGTCAATGAGGGTTTAACAAAGGTCTCGCTCGTATGCACACATGCTAATATGCGATACTGCTAGTTATATGCGTGCACGTGCTCCCATGTGCCCCTCTATGCGACCTTGTACATGCATGTGTGCCCCTGTGTATGCCTCGTGTGAGCATGTGCATGCCCATGTGTGCGCCCCATGTGTGCATGCATGCCCCGTGTGCCATGTGTGCGTGTGTATAGACATGATATCATCCCATTAGTATGCGTGCATATTGCAATGCGATATTGGAGCAGCAGTATAAGGGGCGGTGATCAAATAATACACTTTTTTATTTTATTTTATTTTATTGACACGTCGAAGCAAAATGAAGAAAAAACAATAATAAACTGAATTAGCAACAACATTTAATGACATCAATTCTTCTATGAATAAGTGAGAGACAAACGTTATTATTATTATTAATTATCCATTGTTTTTTCGCATCATTTCTCTCATTCTTAGAGTTAAATGTTTTACTTTCGCATCGTTTCTGTCACGTTTTCTTAGCGTCCATAGTATTTGCTTCATGTCTACACCTCTTGAACGATAATATAAGAAATATACACAATAATATCCACATGTTGTTGTCAGTGCCAGTTGAACACGTTCAGCGTCATAGGAATAAATACGTGCATGATGCCCATTGCAAACATTTGATATCATTCTTGTGTCTGAAGGGTGTCTTCCATAAGGGTCAAAGTAGTCTCCTTTTCCACTCGATGTGTAATGAACCACGACTCAGTGCTGCCCACCTTTATTACTGGGATGTATGTTTATCACTAATGAAGATGGACGATATTTAATATGAACGGGTACATTGTCAATGGATCCAATCAGAAATCGATCCTGCAGAAACATATCAGTGTGTATACGCCCAATTACTGTCTTACTTTCAGCCATCATTTTTCTGCGTGCTTGAAATCCTAAGTTAGTATCAGCGACATTATCAAATTCACCAGCATCTTCCATTCGCCATCCAGCAAGTTGGAGAAGGCGGATGCGGCATCGTTTCCATAATTGAGCAATGTTTCAAAATAAACGTGGTAGGTGTAATTTTCGTTCAAGTCACTGCCATGTTTTCCATTAAACACATCCATTTGTGAGAACATCGTATGAACGAGATTATTCACATGACCCATCTTTTCATCAACTGCTAGCCATGTCTCAGTACCCACCGCATCTAGCTTTACTCTAATTAACTTTAATCGAGATGTAAGTCTGGGTAAGATCTAAATATCTATCCAAAGATCTGCTGATGTAAAACTCGATTGGAACAGAATCTGATAAGCTCGATACAGGTTGAAACTGTTCCCATTTTGTCAACTCGAACATTGTTACTATGGGACGTGTCTGAAAAATGTCCAACTCGCTCTTTGAACACTCACATGCATGACTAAGTTCCATGTTTTAGTCAATGGAAGATATCTGCATGTTTCTCTGATGTTTATTGCATCCCTTCCACTTCGGTGTCACGCGTGCTGACTGAGCATTACATACATTACACCTCTTTTTATGTTTTGTTTTGGGTTTGGTTAATCTTCCATGTACTGCTGTTACAGCCTCTTGTATCAGAGCCCTGGTTGCACCATGCACTCTTGATTTCAATGAGGATTTAACACTCTTTCCCACCATTACATACTCTGTTAGCCCAACTCCCACGCTAAGAGCTTGCTTACCTTTCGCGAAAGGCATTACTCAATCTTCTCATCATCGTCATCTGAAATGTAGACATAGTACACTCGGTGATGCTCCATCCTCGATTGGTATATATGAGCCTGTCCTATCAGTTATAAGTATTTCTATTGTATCATTGTATTTCTTTGACATGGAGTGATACTGAATATCGGGAAACGTCAACGGGCATATATCTTTCCCGCCATCAGTACTAGACAGTGGAATTACTCTGAGCAAGTGCTGACGTGTCACCTACTACACTGTAAGAGACAACGTATATAGAGCATATAATGCATATATTATGAATCTGAGTATACAGAATGGTCAGCCAGGTATCTGGATATCGCTTCTTAGTGGTTGCTTAGGGCATATATTACCCAGTCCACGCATTAAGGCATTAAAGATACCACAACCGTCTTTGGAGAATGAACGAGGACCAGTTTTATGTGACTCTTCTGAGCAATAGTAGTACTACAGATGTCATTGTCATTAGATGGCGAGTGGAAGGTGGGAATCTCAAGCGTATTATATCCCAGGAGCTGGCTTACTATTACTAGAGAAAGTTATGTACAAATATATTCGTGGAGTAAGACAAAGAAGAAGGATGAGGATAATGCCAAATCTGGTATTGTGGTCGATGCTGGTAAACCAACACCTGTTGATCTGGATAAACTCAAAAGAGGGCCACAGAATGATCAACCTAGCGCTGCGACGAAAGAATACATACAGGACCAGTAGAAGTATTCAAATCGTTTCGAAAGAGTCACTATGGCGGACCAACGACAGCATATATATATATATATGCTGTCGTTGGTCCGCCATAGTGACCACGATAAATGATTATGACTTGCGCTAGGTATACTATTTCCTCATTTTGTACACGTGAACCCATTATGCACTACATTCCCTTGTCTGAACGTCTCTCTATATACTCATCCATTACTAATGGGGTATAGTGTTGAGCTCAGTAACCCACGAGTTAAACCTGGAGGGATAACCGAGCAACTTGACGTAATATTCACATACTCCCTTAGCTCCCTTCCTACTCTTAATTATCTGTTCCACTGTTTATTCTCTATCTAGCTTCACACCACCAATTTTCTGAATGTCATCGCGATAAAAAGTTCCAATAATTGGATCACCCGAATAATCTTCCAATTTATATAAGATCAGATATTTATCAGAAAGAACATCGTTCATCTTAAACAATTCACGGCTCCACTGCCCATGATACACCTTCTCGAATGGCATTCTTGCTTGCGAGATTCTCACAAGATAACCAGATTTTTTTGTATTTCTCCTTAGTTTTGGGATCTTCTTCTTGTTCTTCCATGCATATATGTTTCTCCATGCAATCAGCTCAGTACTACGATCAACACATATCGGTGGCATATGTGTGCTGGTGTGTACAGTTTTATTGTATGATGTGGCTAAACTAGGTAATACATTGGTATACTTTCTCATATTCTTATGAGTCATGTATCTATATATTCGGCCCTTTAACGTCTGCTGAAAACATTCCACCATAGCAGCGTGTGGCTTATTCTGTGAGGTATAGAAATGTATTCCATTCTCAGTCAAATATTTCTTGACTACTCCATTGACGAACTCACCGCCTTTGTCGGTTTGTATTGCATGTGGGCGTCATTCAGTATGTGACAAAATATCTTCTAATCCTTTCTTGACGGATGCAGATGTTTTGCTATACAGATTTTCCACCCACGCATACTTCAAGAGTGCATCAACAATGCAGAGTAGCTATAATATGGCACCGTTTTCCTTTGCTAGCATTACCATCGAGTACAGATCTGCCTGCCATAACTCGTCGACAACTGTTACTATTATCTATTACCAAAGGGGGCAGAATGCTTTGGATCGTAACATACTATCGCCAATTTATCATCATTCATTACTTCACTAAATTCAACCACACCGGTGTATTATTTCTCTTTGCTTTGCTCTTTCTTCCTGTTACCCACTAGAGAAGGCGTGTACTCACTAACAGATGGTGTACCTGTAATTTTTCGATTCATCCTTTTACTCACGACAGAAGGTGTGTACTCACTGATGCTATCCTCGTTATCATTGACATTATATATCTGCTGCAATATTTTCTCTTGTCCGACAAATCTGTGTGGTATGTTTAAGTCGTGTAGCAGATTAAGAAACTTGCCCTCTGCGACATCGAGCATACCGTTATGTCAAGGTTTGTGCCCATGAGCAGCAACGTTTGTAAGCAGATCGAGTACATTACTTTTCCGGTAAAACATACCATCTATCATTACCTCGCCTAGATCATTAAGATTAAAACATTCAGGAACTGCGCGCAAAATGTCAATTATTCTGCTGGCTTTTGTCTTATATGTATTTGGTATTTTCCTCATTGTACGATCAAGTATTTGTGTAGGCTGTGCATCTGACATACTTATGGGTTGAAGAGGTGGTGCAAGATATTGCTGCCCTATTGAATGCTGATAATAGCACCTATATTTATCCAATACTTGTGAATACAATGTCGACCTTTCATGCTCAGACATATCGTGTCATGCTAATATATTGGATATCTCGTTGTCGAGACTAATAGCGTTATGTAATGCTGGGTCTGTCTGCAGCAGAAATATTTTACTCTGTTCATTTAAATTGCCTATCAATTCATGTGGTAGAAAAGCCATCTTACATACATGTTCCATCTTCTCACATGATCAGTTTACCAATTAATGGCACTAGTGTACCAATCACTGCAGGTAACATAGGGTTCCCAAAAATCAACCTGTCTGTAACAGACGTCTTTGGCATGCATATGGTACTCCACGACTGGTCAGTGCACGCATATGACATTTATATTTACTCAGTTGATTGAATCGTAATTTAGTAAGCCAGACTTTTCTGCATAATACATTAAGCCATGACTCACATATCACATCTATCAATTCATTTGAACATTGTTTGAGTACATCATTTCTGATCTTTGGTTTTACTCTGGCCAGATATTGTAGCATAGGTAAATTCTGTCCTATATTACGTGGTGCCATTTTTTCACTTCTTTGGTATGTACACATAACAGTTGAACGGAGTCTAATATTGTCTGGTGTTGTGTAGCATCCTTATATGATTCTATCAAATACTTTGTATTACAAGGATACATCTGATTGGATAAAGAGCGTATAGAGGATGCATCATGTGGATTCTTAAAAAATACCATGTAGTGACAGTTAACTGATAAGTCGAGCTGATTACGTGACTTGTGAAAAGGATTTTGTGCTACAAAGATAACACCACAGTTCTCATGATGAGAACATTTTGTAAATAAGTCAGCCACATTTTTATCGCATTTATTCATCAAATCGTCCAGTATCACCAATGTCCTACAACTTCTGTCCAATTCAACATTTGCTCCCTCTTTAAATTCTACTTCTTGCGCTAAATCATTATAACCATCTTGCCACATGCCATAGCAGTATACGATCCTCTGTGGAGGGGCAGTAATTGCGGATGAATCTCTTAGTAATGCTTTTATCATTTCAGTTTTACCACACTGAATCATACCACAGACAATCATGGTTAAGGGGTGATGTAACATCGTATTACAGTCAAGCATCGCCGCCATCACATTCACTCACAAACGTAATCATTCAACTGACATAGCATACACACAAATACTTATATAACTGAAATGATAAAAACATTATTGGTGGCGACCCTATCATATACATATAAAATATGTTTTCACTCGACCTGTTTTATCTCTAAGAACATTTATTGTTAGGTGAAGCGTATCAGTGAAGATTATTATGAAGGAAGTCATTTCACATGCTAATTTTCAAAAACCATCCTTTAATGGCTAAAACCTTTCTTTTCATATCAAGAGAAATTATCGACCTAGTCATTCCAGTTGAAAGGTTTTTCTTTTAAAATAATCTTTCCTATGCTCAAAAATAGTTACCTCAATGTTATACAAACCATTTTAAAACATCAACATAAAATAATTATGATGTTTTTCAGCAAAAATACACATACGCTATTTTTAGTATATGGTCCTGATACTATTATTATGAAGGAAGTCGTTTTATATGTGAATTTTCAAAAACACATGTAAATGGGAAGATTATTTTGAATGAAGTCATTTCACATGCAAAATTAAAAAAACAACAACCTCCCGCCCTCCCCCCCCAGCAAAAACGACCTTTAATGGCTAAAAACTATTTTCATTTTCATATCACGAGAAATTATCAGCCCCAGTCATTCCAGTTGAATGGTTTGTAAAAACAACTTTTCCTATCCTCGAAAATCATTCCTTCAATGGTATGTAAACCATTTTAAACCATCAACATAAAATAATGATGATGTTTTTCATTAAAAATATACATATGCTATTCAAGAGCTTTTTCAGTATATAATCCTGATACTATTATTATGAAGGCAGTCGTTTTACATGTGAATTTTCAAAAGTCATATGCACATTTTCAAAAAATATTTTCTACATATAAAATATGTTTTCACTCAACCTGTATTTATCTCAAGGACATTTATGGTTCGGTGAAGAGTATCAGGGAAGATTATTATGAATGAAGTCATTTTATATGCAAATTAAAAAACACCATTTATATCAATGGTGCCCCTAACAGTAGCACGATGACATGATATGACGTAATGAAGCATGATCGTGTTTATGAGACATGGCTGACTGAAATGCACACAAAATGCTCACTAATCTTTGAACCGTTACTCCATGAATAATGCACACTCACCAGTCATTATTTGTTAAAGATCATAATGTTGAAGGCGTGTGTTGTAAAGTAATGTGTGCTTCAGCCTATATTTTATTGCACGTTATGGAGAGATCATCACAGTTTTGAAGTGCTGCATTAACATACCGATGCGCATTGCCAATAGAGGATGAGGGATGGGTGTGCACCATTTAAAGGTATGATCGACAATGAGTAAACAAATTAATTAATTTTACATTTTTTATTAATACTGACTAAAACAACACAACATATTATTACATCGATATGATTCTAGTACACAACATCAAACTGTGATATGTTTACTAATACTACAATATTAAGACAATATATTAATTAAAGGCACTGATTTTATGGCGTTATCAGTTGTTTAACATACATTACATCGGTGACGCGCCTAAACCATGATATCATACACAACCGGCACAAATCAGTACTTAACTCTTTAGTGACTAAATATGGTCCTGAAAATAATATATCATGCTTAACCTTTTAATAGCAAGAAATGTCCATAGCTGCCCTCCTTAGCGGGCTGGAGGAAGACCCATTTGAGGACCGAGAGAAGACTAGTTTTGAAAATTTACCACCAGAATGACTGCCATAGGTATCTAAATCGTGGCACAATGGTTATTTAAGTTTGATGAATATTTTGAAACTAATTTGACTGTGCGATGACATGCTACAAACTCACATTCATGTTAGTCTCGTAATATTCAACAGCATGGGTATATAGTTGATAGTCCGCTAAGGAGGGAGGCTATGGACGGTTTCGCCATTAAAGGGTTAAGCCAGATATATTAATTAAAGGTGTCAATATTATGGCATTGACAGTTGTTTATCATATATTACATCAACGTTGTACATTAACCATGACGCCATACACACTTTAGAACAATAGCAGTACATTGTTACTATTTATATGTATACTATGCTAGTGTAACAATATGGAACAGAAGATAAATTGCCCAGTTTCAAAATTCGTTTTTTGAAGACTGGTCTGAAGATCTTACTACTATTGACTGAAAGGCTTCTAAATTGAGACGTGCCTGTGATCTTAGATGGGTAGCATAGTTGTGCGCTATTACTATCCATAATTTCACCATCGTTTATAATTTGTTCGATGGATTTTTTCATCACATCAAAATTCACTTGTTTTGATTGTTCAGTACCCAACGTTAAACCTTTAACCTTTGATACCTGTTTACCAATCGATGCATCATCGCGCCACTTCATTGCAAGACTATAGTTTTTTGGACTGAGTGCGCAAAAACTTGTTAACTTGTAGTCGGAGGGGATTTCACTCGTCCAAGAACTTAAATAGCCACTTCGGTCTTGAATGGTCAGTTCACCTTCACAGGTACTAAATACCACAGAATCCATATCATGATAAGCTATGCGGCGACCGAGTTAGGACAAGACTTCATACAGTTTTACTCACCTATAAGCTGTCACGAAAGATGCAAGAATACAGTTGGTATTTAATGGGGACACGACATACTCTTCATTGACTGAGTACGACAGCATTAAAAGATTATCACTGAGGAATGGAATGCTGCTGACAGATTTACATTTATCCCTCAAAAGCTCCAGCAGCTATTTTGGCGCTGATACCATCTTATTCTTGGTGTGATCATGTAGCGAAGAAAGGCCCCACAAAATATTCAATCTGGATTTAGCTACAAAATGTAGAGCCAGATTATTTGATATTTTCAGTGGGTTGAGTTGTATAGCCTCATGCGTGTAGTGCTCTTGTATATAGCCCTCTTTATCTCTTTCACTACATACCCAGTCTGGATACCCGCTACTCTCCTGCTTATTTTGAGGAAATGGTTAATGTATTCAGAAAATACTCCCTTATCACCATGTTGTTCATATTGCGATGACTCAGGATAATGCCAGACTTCGTACATCTTTTTAATGATATAACTATGGTGAATAGCTAACTGTAGCTCAGGAGTGGTCCACGTCCTGCATTAGGAACGTTGTTGTTCTGTATGTTCGCATATGGTAGATTGACCGATTCTTGCACATTCAGCGCATAGTACAAACATGAGCCACTTACTTATTTTGGTAGGTAATACTGGAAAGTAGAAATCATGAGGAGGGAGGACTTTGCATTTAATAAGACCGAAGAAGTCATGCAGCGTCTTATCATTCAAATCGTCACCTCTTTCTACCTCGTATGCACCTTTTGGAAAATGACATTGTTTCAACACTGATGGGTACATGGAAATGCAGTCTAAATATTCTAGCTTAGTATGTTCATCCGCTTCCAGAAATAATCGAATTGTGGATGTACGCCCACCAAATAGTGCGTCATGCAGAGCTATGGGGTGTGCTAAGTCCAATTCGGTGATAAAATCATTTAGTCCATCGGTATTAGCCATTAGTTTTTTAAACTCGCATTCCCACATGATTCTCAACATATGTCTGTGTGATTTGAATAATGAAATATGATATTGAAGAGCGGCATATGCATCTTCGTATGTCTGATCACCGTATGGTGTATATGTCTGCTCACGTTTATTGCCACAGCAATCAGACTCATGACCATGAAATTTACATCCGCAAAACTCGAAAATATTATTTTCGCGTGGAGCAAAGCAGGCTACATAATTCCCGCCAACCTTTTGCTCACTCTGGTTTAGTACGTGTAACATTTGGTAACCCTAACTTAGCATAACCCATTCCATCCATTCAACAGCGATCATGCTATATGCATGTTTTGCTCTTAGCCAATGGTCAGGTAAAGTCTGAATGCTATCAGGGCATAGACAAAAAATGTGATATGCTACATTACATGCACCTGCTAGCATTATCCCTGATATGAATGGATTTTGTCCATCCGTTGATTCAGAAAATAGGGACTTAAATCTAGGCACAGCTGAATGTAAGACAGTTATGTCATCATTACAATATTCACTGAGATTTTTTTTATTGATATCGTAGTGTGCATCTCTAGACATCTGCTCATTGTACCATTGATCAAATTTGAGCAGTTCATTCACTTTCATATTTTGTATGCCGAATACCTCCCTCTCGGGAAAGAGTATTACCTTATCCCAATACTGAGGCGAGTTCAGCTGATGGGGAAATATTCTCTTGCGCACAGGAGGATTAAAAGCATCAGCGACCTTATGTTATGAAATAGGAAAAAAGTTAATGGAATCAATGAAATGAATTGTTCCTCTTTCAAATGAGAGAATTGAACGGCCACGCATGATGATGTTTGAGGGTTTTAGATAAAGATTAATGAGCTTGCATACGCATTGAAGGATTAAAAGTGAATCATATGCATGCGCATTATGCGCAATAATGAGGTGGTCAGAGAAAACATAATTTCGATTGACACGTTTATTACCATGCTTAGATTTTATGCGCATTAACCATTTAATAAACTGATCCATAGCGTCTAACCCATGAAAGTGAACATATCCATTATTCATGTTTCACTGACATGTAGCGCACTTAGCTTCGAGTGGCTGTACAATGCACGTGTCACAGCATACATTCGCAACCACGGGATTAACTTTATGCTCACTGACAATATTAGTGTCAGTATTGTTAACGGGTTCTAAATATGTTTCATTATCATAAATGATGTATTTTTGATAAGATTTGTACGTTAGATCCTCATCACCCATTTTCATGTCACGCTCATGTGATAATAACATAGCAGTTTCTTCAATTACTTTATGAAAACAAATATATTCTTCATTAACACTAAACTTCTCTTTCCATACATGACATTTAGTCATTCCGCATACGTGTCCATCACCCCCTTTAGGTACATGTACGAAGCAGAGCAGACAGGCCTTTATGATTTCACATGTCCCATTTGCACGATGATCTGTCATACATCGCTCATTATAAAACTTACAATGATAGTCATTACATAATATCATATGCGATGTGACTGTAGAATTACCCGTGTTGATACCTGATTTAGCAGAGAAACATCAGCTACAGAGTGCTATGTAATCGTGGGTATTACTATACGATACATTGCAATGGGGACAGTAATTGCACACGATAAGAAATGCTGCGATAGACATTATTAATGAAATGTGATTATCGCATTCCAAATGTAAAGGATATATTGATGGTAGAGTAGTAGTAGCCTCTCTAGTAAATAGACATTCGTGCATTGACTCGGAGTAGACGCAGATACTAAATTCGTTGCCGAAATGTTGATGAAATTTCGAGCAATCAGTACTATTAATCGTGCATTCAGGAATACAACATGCTGCATGATACTCGCACACCATATGCATCTGATATGTTTTATTTTGTCTCAAATTGTGCCATTCGTGTTTATTGATCTGATTTTTTGTTTTCTCGATACATTTTATGCCTAAATATATACCGGCAGGGAAACAGAATGGTTATTCTGCATGGACAGATATAAAACATTTTTTGATGCGCTTGTACTCATCTTTATCATCGCAATGTATCTTTAGCGGATTTAAATGCTCACGTCTGATCGCACCACAGTGAATATCATGCCGACCACCAGAGTTGTAGTCCTCAATGCAAAAAACATGAAACTCAAAGCCATCTGATAGCTTGCAGTTAGTGTTTGACTGAATTACTTTTTCAATCGAATCCAAAATTTGATCCTTTGTAATTTTATTCCACGTCATAAAATCCATCATGATAGCCATATCCAACGATGATTGAATGATCTCTATTCTTACGTGGTCATTTTATTGAACATTGCTATAGGAGCTATAAGTATTGAGCAGAGTTTGAATGAGTTAATGGTTAATCGGCAATAGGATATTTCTTAAATGCTATACTATATTCAGTACCGTCAATATGATATTTTTTGCTACGAAACTTACGTATAGTTTTCATTGTTATATAGTTCAAATTATTGATCAGACAACCTGAGGTTGAATAGGAGCAGATGCAATGCCATTATATAAGAGGAATTTATTATTATTGATTGAAAGAATGGGGTCAACACGTTGCAAATATTGATAATGATCATTATTAGTGAGTGGAATGCATGCAGATATAAGATGCATAATGTTCGGCACATTTTGTGTGGTTTGCCATTCTGTTTGATCAAAGATAGGCACGTGTCGTGTAGGCTCATTTACATCTAATACATCAATGAACTGCAGTTGGGTAGAAGAATTTACATCAGCGTGCAGCAAACAGTCGGATATTTGTTGCATAATATTCACATCCATCGGGATGGCAGTGGGAATGGGTAGGATGTCACTACCTAAATAATCAGTTAGAAATTGATCATTATTGCTCAATAGCTCAGTATCAACATATTGCAAATATTGATTAAGATCGTCATTAGTGAATGGAATGTATGCAGATATTTGCTCCATAATTTTCGCCATGTTGCCACTAGTTTCATTTTGTGTGATTCACTGTTCTGTTTGAATGAAGATAGACACTTGTCGTGCAGGCTCATTTATATAGTTTGTATATTCCAATACATTACCAAACTAAGGTTGTGTAGAAGAAGCTACAACTTCGTGTGGTAAACAGTCAGATATTTGCCACATAATATTCGCATGTCACTATCTAAATAATCAGCTATAAATTGGTCATTATTGCTGAATAGAACGGGATCATCATGCTGTAAATATTCATTAAGATCATCATTAGTGAATGGAATGCATGCAGATATTTGCTGCATGATGTTCGCCACGTCGTCACTAGTTTCATTGTGCATGATTTGCTTGTCTGTTTGATCGAATATAGGCACTTGATGAGCATGGTCAAGTATGCTTTCACATGGTGTCCAATACACGTGTTGTGTAGTGTCATGTTCAATGCCATGTGATCCTCGTCGGTCATCTGCTGTAAGATCACATTAACAGCATTCTCCTGTTTGTTTAGTTTATCATCCATAATTGTGCGAATAAATCGATATCCTAACGCTAAATGGTCAAATATAGTTCACTACTCACTTTAAGAAACAAGATTACTATCGAGAGAATAAGTTCACTATATATTGACAACTTCTTCACACATTAAACTCTCATTATTTATTTTAACTCAATTCTATTAACGTTTTCAATCAATTTTATGGCATGTAGCGGACGATACATGCTTTTATGTTAAATCATATCGCTTTTATACTAGCTAGAACCCATTTTGTTCATGCAGGTGGTCGCTGTGCACTATTGTTCATAAGTGTCCACTGGATGCTATTGTTCATAAGTGGGCACTGGCCGCTATTGTTCTAAATGACCGGCTGTGCGCTATTGTTCATACAGGTGGCTGATGCGCTATCATGCAGTATAATTAATGTATTATATAGTCTGTGATCTGAAAGCCGCATTTTATGAAAAAACATTCCCGGCATGTACATACACATGTAGCTGCCTGTTTAAAAATGCACAACATTATTTTGAAAATTTTATAATTAAATGACAGCCAATTTAATGCCATATATCTCCTTAAATACGATAGATACGTGATTATTATCTATATAATATTATACATACAACAGCGATAAGTTTACCTATATATTACCCGTGTTACACTGTCCTTCGCTCTGATTTTTGAAAATTAAATGCCTGGGAACTCATTTTGTTCATGCAAGTGGCCGCTGGACATTAATGTTCTAAATGTGTGACTGTGTGCTATTGTTCATAAGTGACCACTGTGCACTATTATTCATGCAGGTGCCCTCGATCATGTGCATAAACACTATTCTTCAAAAAGCTCTGTTCAATGTAACAATTTGGCATAGGAAGCCACATTCTGCTTAGTTTCAAAATATTCTACTTTTAACTACCCTTCAACCACGAGGGGGTTGCACTGTCCACCTAATTAATATGTTAACGTTAAAAGGGTGCTCGGGACATCATTATTCGTCAACAATGACGGACATGCACGATGGTGGACATTGTTCTTTACCGCACCAACTTATTTCCATAACAATTTTGAAAATTTAATAATTAAATGACTGCCATCTGATTTTTTGAAAACTAAATGACTGGGGCAGAAATATCGTTTTAACCACGAAGGGGGGGGGGTGCCCCTGCCCACGTAATTAATACGCTAAACACACGATCAACGCATGTCAATACCTATTTATAAACACATTAATCTATGCATTAACACATCATAACAGACAATAGCATCTAGCCGGACATTTAGAGTGGACACCTGCATGAACAATAGCAGCCACCCGCTCATTTAGAATAATGGCATCCACCTGCTCATTTAAAACAATAGCGTCCAGCGGCCATCCGCTCATTTAGAATAATAGACTCCACACACTCATTCAAATCAACCAATCGGAATGCAGTATTTAAATGGGTCAAGAGCTCATTTGCATAACAATGGCAGCCAGCGAGCCCCTAGACTACTAGCACCTTGCCTGTCTGACATTTGACATATATTGTGGATTATCATGCAATCAGCCTGTTCACTTCAGAAGATAATTTCTGCCACATTGGATGGAATTCTGTGCACCGCTACCTCGTCAATTAAATATCATGGTGAGTAGATTGGGGCTCGCTGAAGATCAGTGTGGTAGTGGTGTTAATGACTGATAGACAGGCAGACAGCCAGCCAGCCAGCAAGCCAGCCAGCCAGCCAGCCAGCCTGCCCCATGGCTCAATGTAAAGACAGACAGACAGACAGACAAACAGACAGACAGACAGACAGACAGACAGACAGACAGACAGACAGACAGACAGACAGACAGACAGACAGACTGCATGACAGCGAGACAGACAGACAGGCGGACAGACATGCATGCAGGCAGTCATTGCAGACAGACAGACAGGCAGACAGACAGACAGACAGACAGGCAGGCAGGCAGGCAGGCAGGCAGACTGCATGACAGCGAGACAGACAGACAGGCGGACAGACATGCATGCAAAGAAATTAATTAAATTCCTGTGCCAATGCGTTATTTTTCAATGTAAAGACAGACAGACAGACAGACAGACAGACAAACAGACAGACAGACAGACAGACAGACAGACAGACAGACAGACAGACAGACTGCATGACAGCGAGACAGACAGACAGGCGGACAGACATGCATGCAGGCAGTCATTGCAGACAGACAGACAGGCAGACAGACAGACAGACAGACAGGCAGGCAGGCAGGCAGGCAGGCAGGCAGGCAGGCAGGCAGGCAGGCAGGCAGGCAGGCAGGACAGACAGACAGACAGACAGACAGACGGACAGACAGACAACGAAACAATAAGTGACAACGTGAGACCAGGCCACGGATTCTCATGTAAAGGAATAAGGAAAAAAATCAAGTTTTAAATCCCAAAGGAAATCATTTACGGTTGACACTATTGGATTGGCAAATACAGTTGTTCTTTGGCTCACATGTTCTTAAAGTCCTTCCAAAGTACGACTGCTTTTGTTATTCGGAGGTATGTTTACAATATTGGATTGTGTTTTGCCCCCAAGCAGATGCGTGGGATAACTACGCTTAACAGTGCAGAATAGTGTCTGGTGTAATACAAATTCGCACTTTGCCATAAACACTTCTGTGAAGGGAGTATATGGCGGGCGAGTCGCTTTTATTGACTTAGTTCCACTTCATAGCCAATAAAAGTCTTCTTTGCCCTAATTCTCTCAACAAACAGTATACAGAAAAAGAGGATAATACTAGTATAGAAGATGGATCCGGATCCAAATAATATAATACAAGATAGACTCGTACCCGCACCCAGACTCGCAAACTATATTTATTAACCAATCAATGAATCCATTCCCAAGCACCCAGCCAACAATGAATAACGTATCCATCCGTCTATCCACCCACCAACTCAACCACACATCCACCCACATATCCACCCGCCTGTCCATCCAGACATCCACCTGCCCACGCACAAACTATCATGCATGGCTGGTAAAATCTGCTTATTTATGCCCTTTTATGTTTACAATCTATTCTTTCTCTTTCGCACAAAGCAGTACGTTTAACGTTAAGTTCAAAGCTCAAGGTCGGGTAACTTACTTCATTTCATATTATGTATATCTGCAACGTGAAACAGGTTGGGTTTTCCATCGAAGGCGGAGTAGATTATCGTAATGGACACATTATTGAATTTACAGCAGGCATATATACAGACACAGATATGTATTTACATTTCAATATGTAACACACAGTTACACATAATGCTGAAAAGGACAATCAGTTACTTCTACAGCAAATCCATTCCCTTGATGTGTAAAATGCAATGAGTCTGTGACTGTCAGGGGCATAAATATGCTACCAATGCTGTTGTGTGAAACGATTCGTGCCTATAGCGGTACAGCAATGGATAGATCTGATCCTTGATAAACAGTCTGTTGAATATTCAGGACATTCGAGCTGAAACGATCTGTATGGTGCGGACGATAAAAGGTCTTCCCAAAAGTGGATTCTGAGAATGGCAACGAAAGCGTTATTATAACATGCAATACTCTCTTATGGTAGAGAGAACATGATATAAGTTAAAGTTGCCGATCTCAGAACTCATCACTAAACAATATAACTGCTTAAATCAATTCAATATTAGTCTAACCCGCTCCATCCAACGCGGCACAACCAAGGTGTCGCTCATGTGGTAGAAAGGCTCAATGTGGTTTTTAAGAGCTAGATAGCTTCCGCGGGGTGGGGGTGGGGGTGGGGTGGGATGTCTGTCACTAGCCATCGCAGGACGGAAATCTACACGTATCTACGAAAACACTGTGTCCGGATATATATATATATATATATATATATATATATATATATATATATATATATATATATATATATATATATATATATATATATATATCCGGACACAGTATTTTCGTAGATGTAGATATCCATGCCTATGAACCGGACCACTTTTCCAAATTTAGCGCTAACTAGGGAAGTTCTCGCAGTGGACCGTTTGATGAAGTAAACAGAAGGAAGGATTGCCCAAGTGTTCTTTGGACCCAAGGTCCATACAACTTCAAAATGTTAGTTAAATGGAGACGGCACACTATCATCTACACACGAGGAGAATTAGTCGCTGTCATTGATCTACGGATAAGTACCTGATTGCCTGATATAACTTGAGGACAGAGCATTATATAGTAGGTAGCACTCTTTCCTCCGGCAGATCATGCCGAACACGGTAGCGATACAAAGTGTTAACCCATTAACTATTAACTGGCCCTGCATATGGAGTCTGGGAACGTAATCAGAGAAATACCTCAAGTACGGGAACCAATGTAAAAGATTGATTTGGGCGCATTTACATCTATATCTTTAGGCATTGCGTGCTGCATGTTGTAGCTACCATTCGTTCCACACCATTGTGAAAATCATGTTCAGTGCGTAACTATGGTCAGATACCTTGATTGAAAGTAGATGCTGCCTTAACTGTAGCCTATGTTAACAACTGAACGTGGTATCCAATATATTTCTCATAAAGAGCGAGCAGTGGACAGCTATCTAAATGTCCAGACATAAGTTCGTTTGCCTCGGCACTGTATCAATGTGATTGCTATCACTGGGAATCACGGAAATGAAGTGCTGAGATGGCGTCATGCATGCAGACAGAAGCACGCGATTAATGAGGCTAGTTGCTTCCATGGCCATTAAGAGGACATTTCAAACGCCAACGCTTTATCGAAGATCTTATCTAAATAACCGTCTTTAACATCCTTTGAGATATTTCAACCAGATTATCTTAATTTAGAAAAAAGCCTTTCCATTTTATTCTATAGCAGTCGGAATGGGCTTCAGTGTGTAAACATTCATGTCCATTAACGTTCCACATAAATACAAGTTATTTGTCTGTCTCGGTGCTAAATCCTACTGTATTTATGTGACATTAAAGACATTTGTATGCATAGTCCACACTTTCCAGACGAATGTATCGAGACAGATGGTTTACATTTCTTCGCTAACTGATACATTGTTGCTCTACAGTCCTTGACTTACAGACACATTGGAATGGAATTGCGGAAATTGAGTTGTGATGGGTGGCGAAGTTGGTACGGTTATAACCCTCGCCCAATTAAGATTTAATAAGGTTCTGTGGGTACGTGACAACGCTCATGCATGTCTGGTACACGGGCACTGCCCGGTAAAATTATGAAATCTATTTGAATTTATGTAGGTAAATATAGATTTTGATTTGTTATGAATCTTCTCTATTTTACCAACTTTTTCTAAAAAAAAATAATTGAACTCCCAATAATGCATCGAAACTTCATTCGACTACACTAAAGTTAATAGGCTAAGATACACATAAAAACGGATTCACATGATGTTTAGGCGGATGCCAGATTACAGACATATTTCTTAATTAATGTACCTTACCTATAGACAATTTATATTGCAGAAGAATCCCATACCCCGACCCCACTAAAATCCCACCTCTATAGGCAACCATGAGGTTCGTCTAGTTCGTATAATTACATTGATTCAGGCGTTTCTCCATTGAAAATTCGGGAAATTCAAATTGCACTTTCAGAGACGTTAGAGACCTTACATTACATGTTCCAATTTCCAGCAAAATATATTATATAAAATTGACATCGACCTCAGTAATAAAGACATCCAAATGCAATTGTACCCAGCTTACTAACATTTACTCTTTCGAGTCTACATACTCACTGTTCTTATCATTTATGGGTGAAAGTATATGGTTGCCCACTCAACAGTGTCCAAGGTAGAAGTCACCGGCTCAATTTTGTGGGGAAATATTTAGTATTATTTTCCAATGGATGCAATTCTGGACAAAATTAAAAAAAAATGGCACACTACTGGGGTTAGATATCAAATAAAATAATGTCTAGTCGATAATATTGACCAGATCTCGGTTTAATAATTTACTACTGATTAGAATTGTAAAATTGTTGCTTACCTCTATATGGTAGAAAGCTGATCAGATTGACGTATTTCATAATATATGCGCTCTACCTTATCGCGAAAGTCCACATTCACGCTAGTTAGTATCTATAATATGCAGAAATGTGTTTTGCAAATGGGGCATTATTATGTTTTTTGCAGTTTTTTAGTTGTTGCACATTATTATCCCGTGTAAGAGGAAGAGGCTATTCTGATCTCCTGCGTCTGTCTATGCGTGCGTTCGTGCGTGTGTGCGTGTCTGCGTGCATGCGTTTGTGTGCATGTGTTTGCGGAACGCCTGATTGCCCGACCGCAATGGCCGAACCCACCTACCCGGACATTCTCCCACCCACCAGCTCACTTGCCAAACTGCCTCCCCGCCTATCCGCCCAACTGCCTGCCTGTCTGCATGCCTGCCTGCCTGCCTGTCTATCTGACTGCATGCTTTCCCGCATGCCTGTCTGCATGCCTGCCCGCCTGTCTGCCTGGCTGCCTGCCTGCCTGCCCAGAGCTGTATGTATAACACTACTGATCCAATTGGACTCAAATCTTAACAAAACATAGGAACTTAGACAAAACTTGGCGGTCCAGACATTGGCAGTGATCGGGACAATAAACCAAATACGGATCGGCTCAAATTCTGGATCGATGGATTTTTCCGAAAGTACTTGTCTGATCAAATCTTAGCACAAGAAAGGGCGTGACCATACGGTGACTCCATAATGTTGGGCGGGATAAGAATCCTTTTATTATTATTTTACATTCAGCCTGTGGTTAATCCGTCTTGTTGCAACAACGCCAACTGATTCCAACGTTTACTCAGCGTCAGGATCCTGCTAGTGGATAACAGTATTTCTTCCGGAAGATCATGTAGACAACGATAAAGTGAAATGATATGGGAACACACAAGCGCTTGACATCGCTTGTCTGCTGATGTGTAAATGGGGTCACGGAACTTAATCAGAGGGATACCCTTCAAAGATACGATATGCGAAATCCAACAATCGATTTAGAAGATTGATTTGTGTACATTCATTTCTATCTCTTTAAGCATTGCTTGCCATAGATCGCATTCGTTCCGCCCTTTTATGACGATCAAGTTGAGTGCATAACTAAATATCTTGAATGAAGGTGGTTGGTGTCGTAAACAAACCACATTTGTTTTGATTTATGTGATCATGTGAACTTGGTATTCCATCTCAAATATAAAAGGCGAGTAGTGAACACAAATCTAAATCTCCAAACTCAAGAGTATTTGTTTCAGGATTGCACCAATGTGATTGATATAACTGGCAATCACGGAAATAAAGTACTAAGATTGAATCATAAACCTAGACAGAAAAATCTGGCTAACGGGTTGTTTGCGCTAAGACGGCAATCCAACTGCCAGACTCTTAATGAAGATTCTATCGAAACAGCGGTATTCATATCGACAATTCGTTTCAGACATTTTTATGGGATGTTCTAATTATGTGAATATAGGTTCTATATTATTTGATACCTGCCACAATGTGTTAAATGCTGTATACCCCTAATATATATTTCTTGTTGCCAGTAATACATTGCTTGTCTTGTTGCTAAAATTTATATCATATAAGTGGCAGTAAGTTAATTTGGTGTAGGATGATAAAGCCTGAAAGGCATAGCATGCATATAGTTTCCACCTTGATGTATTATGCTGATGTTGTCGTCGTCGTCATTGTCGTCGTAGTCGTCGTCTGCGGCGTTTGTGGTGGTTGTGTTATTGTTGTTGTTGTTGTTGGTATTAGTGTTGTTCTCTCTTATCCAGCTCCTCCTGCCCTGTCCTGGATCCAGTATTTAAATTCCTTAGCGAGCAAGGACGTAACACTCCTTTTCTTGGTTGTTTTCTTTTTTTATATTGCTCATTTACAAACGTTTTATGTCACGATATGTGCAAACATCTGTACACGGTAGCAAATCATGACAATACATTATATCAATATAAATAGTTCGCCATTGTAATATTACGTAAACACTATTTATTTCCCACCCTATTTCAAAACGCCCCACCTTATCAGAAAAGACAGACCATTTCCAATCTATCTCGTTTGATACTTGTATGTATATGAAGCACGTCTAATCTTTCCTACATATTCGTGATGCCACACTCATAATGACGTATCTATCTCAAACAGAAACATCGAAAAGTCTGTCAAGTGTACGAATTGTATGTCTTTGCCGAATTTACAATTAAATAAACAGTTTGTCGAATATTTTGAAACGAATGTGCCTGATAGCCATAGGCAGCAACGACCTCAGTTAAATGAGTCTCAAAATATTGAACAGCTTACCTATTAGATTTTCCTTGAAATAGACATTCTTGAATTTCAGGGTTCTAAGTATATACATTGTATATACAAATGGGTGGGGCATGGCTAGAAAAGGATCCCCCTATTTTATTTCATCAAGTGTGAGGAGTAGGCCTACTTATCTAGCACAATCTTCTTAACTATGATGCCAGTTGATCCGGATTATATTATGTGGCGTTAGGATTGGTGTCTGAGCTCATATACGCTCGACTAACTCCATATTTCATAACCAGGACAATTCCCTAAGTTCAGAGATATAGCACCTTGCCTGTCTGACATTTGCCATCTATCTGGGGATTATCATGCAATCATCCTGTTCGCTTCTGAAGATAATTTCTCCCACATTGGATGGAATTCTGTGCACCGCTACCTCGTCAATGAAACATCGAATATGTCATGGCGAGTAGATTGGGGCTCGCTGAAGATCAGTGTGGTAGTGATGTTAATGACCTACATGCAGACGGACTGACAGCCAGCCATACAGGCAGACAGACAGCCAGCTAGCCAGACAGACAGACAGACAGACAAACAGACAGACAGACAGGCAGGCGGGCAGGCAGCCAACCGGGTATTACAGACAGACAGACAACGAAACAATAAGTGACAACGTGAGGCCAGGCCACGGATACTCATGTATACTCATGTAAAGGATTTGAAAAATAGGATTTGAAGTAAATTATTTGTAATCACGTTTTAAATCCCAAAAGAAACCATGTGCGTTTGACACTATTAGATTTGCAAATATAGTGCTTTTTTGCCTCATACGTTCTTAAAGTCCTTCCAAAGGACGACTGCGTTTGTTCTTTGGAGCTATGCTTAAAATATCGGATTGTGTTTTGTCCCCAGGCAGATGCTTGATATAGCTATGCTCAGCAGTGCAGAATAGTGTCTGCCGTAATGCAAAATCACATTTTGCCATAAACATCTTTGTGAAGTGAGTCGATGGCGGGAGAGTCTGTTTTATAGATTTAGTTCCACTTCATAGCCAGTAGAATTCTTCTTTGACATAATTCCCTCAATAAACAATAGCCAGAAAAAGAGGATAATATTAGGATAGAAGACGGACCCGGATCCAAATACCATACTACAAGTGGACTCGGACCCGCACCAGAAATATATTTATTAATCAATAAATGAATCCATTCCCAAGCACCCAGCCAACAGTAAATAACCCATCCATCCATCTATCCACACACCAACTCAACCACCCATCCACCCACTTATCCACCGGCCTACCCACCACACGTCCAACTGCCCACTCGCCAACCATCCTGCATGATCGCCCACCGCGCCTGCATGGATGGATGGATGAATGGATGCATAGATGGATGGATGTGTTGATGAATGAATGACTGTATACATGTGCATATGGACGAGCACGCGTGTATGTGTGTGCGTGTGTGTGTTGGTGGATGGATGGATGGATTGGTGGCTGGGTGGGTGAGTGGGTGGGTGCGTGGGTGGGTGAGTGTTGAATGAATGGATGGATGGTCAGTTTGGCTAAGATGCCCTGCAGTAATGTTCATCGGTTTTTAGGCGCCCTCTAGTGTGGTACTATCGCTTATTACTCAATGGAACAATGTTCTAATCTTTCTCCACGAATAAAATCGCAAGTGTTTGTTTTATAGGTTCATGGCCATGCAATTAGAATAACACCTGCGGAAATTTGTCAACACAGACTCTCAATAATACTTATGACATCATTATTAGGTTTGCAAAAAGACACATATACAGACACAGACACAGTAAAATAGAAAAGAAATCAATATTGGGATGGGAGATTTTGTGCATGGTGATAGGGATGGGGGTGGGGGTGAGGTTATGTGTAGTTAAATCAGGTTATTTATGTATGCTCTCATATGTTTACGATCTATTATTTCCCTTTATTAATGCACAGAGCAGTACCTTTAAGGCCACACTTCACGGTCGGGTACCTTATTTCAGTTCCTATTATGCTGCGTTTTCCTCATTCTCGTAACACCATCGGACCGTACTAATTACGTCGTAAATCATCGTACGTTACCTGTGGTAGTTTTCTCCCTGAAAAGACCGCACGGTCGCGGAAAGTAGTTTTCACTCAGCCAATGAAAATGCGCGTTACGGGTTTTCTGTCGATTTTAGCAGTCATCTGTCACTAACGTAAACCCCCTGTGTAAACCAAGACTATCGTCGCTTAATAAATCTCCGCGAATTTTAAATGCTTTGTCTTCGTCTAATTAACCTTGATCACAATGTAACAACACATATGTTGGAAGATCTTATGGCTCCTGTTCCACTACGCGTTCGTTTGTGTACATCCTGATTGAACAATCGCTTAAGACTGCAAGACACCAATTTTCGTACTGCAGCTGATGTGGTAATTTGGAATAGTACTATTCTTCTGAACGCTTTCACCACTGAACTCCTAGTGTGTTCATATGAAAGTAACAACAAAATTAAAGGTAACGTATTTAGTATTTTGGTAACTAGTTTGACTTGAACTGGTAATTATATAGGTAGCAAAACACATTCCAGTCAATTTAGTTTCAAATCACTCAACATAATATGCTTGGGCTCATACATCATAAATGATATCTTGTTGTATATGGCATGTAGTGGTGAGATCGTTAAAATTATATCTTTTTATTAAGATCTAAAACATTTGATTGTGGATTGTGTAAGCTTAATGTTATCAAACACTCATCATATCGAAACACCCATATATTAAATGGAGATTACGCCTTTAATCACTGAAAACCCCAACTATATATGTCTAGTCTCGGACATGGTTGAATGTTTTGGAGGTGGTCCGACTGGAAGCTGTTGTTGTCATAGATAGCACCCCACCCCACCATTCAAGCTTTTTTTTAAAACCCTTTAACAGTCACAGACGGGTTCTGCAGTGGTCCTGGAAATGTCCATTTGCAGACCAAGAGAAGCCTATTTTTGAAAATTTAACACTGGAACCATTTCAGTGGCATAATTTCAAAAACAGTCTTCTCTTGGTCTGCAAATGGACATTTTCTTTGAGAAAATTGAAATCTTCTTGAACAAATTTAAGTGTTAAGGGGTTACAATTAAACAAAGTGTTGCCTACACCATAGGGGAATGAGATTAATCCTTTAACCATTGAAACCCCAAAGTATATCCTGAATTTTATCTAATAAATGTGCTCTGCAGAAATTCCGAAGTAAGATAGCACATACAGGGCTCATGGCCAGGTTTGTAGACTGCGACTAAGCCTAAATCTAACCCCAGAGACCCCTGAAAAACCAAAGCGCTAATTATATGTCTAGTTAAATACTAGCTATACTAATTGTTGTTATTGGATTAATCTATACTTACTGCACCTGTATAAATGTGTGTCTATTCTCCAACACCCAAGTATGTATAGTGTTAGCTATACTACCAATTATATTTAGTGTCAACTATATGTTTAGGCTCTGAAATGTTTCAATGTTTTGGAGCAACTTTGACTGGAAGCTGTTGCTCTCATTGACAGCATCAGCCCCACTTCAAACTGTCTTAAAACATTCAACACAATGTCCCCTACACCATGGGGCAATACGATTGATCGTTTAACCCTTGAAACCCCAAAGTGTCAACAGTGGTAAGCTAGCTTCAAGATCGGCAGTGTGGGCGTCTATGCTAGAGCAACTCCATATAAATGTTGTGTTCTCCAACACCCATGTAAATAAGTATGTAGTGAACTAACATTAATCATTTAACCCCTGAACTCACAAAGTGTAAATTTTATGTCCAGCTTCTGACATGGGGAATGTTTTTGAGGCTAGTTTAACTGGAACCTGCTGTTGTTCTTGGCCTATAAATTGGTATCCACTAAACAAATTGTGTGGTAGTTGTTCTGAATATTGATTAAAGATAATATAATATATAAATAAAGCTGAGTTTCTGTTTATTAACCTTTTAATACCCAAGCTGGCCAAAACCAGCTGTTGAATCGGAATTGACATTATTGGTCAGTGGTCATCATTTCTTATCCAAGTTTTCTCATTTTGGGCCTAAATTCTTTCATTCTTTACCTAAAATGTTCATGTTTCCTGTTAAAATGTTCATATTTGGAACTTAGATTTCAATTCCTCATATAGAATGTTTGTATTTCAAGCCCAAATTCTCACTCTTTTGCATTTTGCATCGATATTTTTTCTTGCTGAACAAAGCAATTGCTTTTTAGTCCTGGTTTTCTTGTTTCCTTTCAAGGTTTTGTATGTTTCTGACCAGAATCTTAATATTTACAGCTAAACCGTTCACATTACTAGTCATTTGAAACACTTTTTACCATTTTGAACCCAGCTATATATTAACTATCAAAAGTTATATATTTCTGGGTAAACACTTGCTTATAATCCCAATTCACAGATTTCAATAATAAATTTTTGCATTTTCTCACATCCTTGTATTCTTGCATTACAGGTCCAATTTTTCTTGTTTCCTGTCAAGAGTTGTGCATTTAAGGATTCAAAATGCCCGTGTTTCTGACCAGAATTTTCAGATTTCCAACTCAAATTTTAAACATTAGCCTATATGTAGCAAAATATTCATATTTCCATTGAAAAATTTAACATTTTGAGCACATGCATGCATATTAACTGTCAAAATTTATATATTTCTGGGTAAACATCTGCTTTTAATCACAAAGTCACAGATTTCATATCCAAATCTTTGACTTTTCACACATATTCTTGCATTTGGGTGATGGTGGGGTGAGGTGGGGGTGTGGTGGCGGGGGGGGGGGCCCTCACCACCTTAGATAAAACCCTGGTATATGTTTCTGTCTTTAAAAAAAATTAAACATTTTGAGCACATGCATGCATATTAACTGTCAAAATTTTATATATTTCTGGGTAAACATCTGCTTTTAATCACAAAGTCACAGATTTCATATCCAAATCTTTGACTTTTCACACATATTCTTGCATTTGGGTGATGGTGGGGTGAGGTGGGGGTGGGGGGGGGGGGGCTCGCCCTCACCACCTTGGATAAAACCCTGGTATATGTTTCTGTCTTAGGCTCCAAGCAAATAATTTACTTGAACAATTCTGAAACTTTCCTGTGTTAGGCCAGACCAAGTTAATGTTTTGTTGGCCTATAAATCGACTTTTCTCATGACTGACTTGACCATTAAAGGGTTACCACACAGACTCGCAGGTCCGCAGACGTAGCCCTGTAAAGGAGGCTCCCGCATACGATATCACTAATTAACTTAATATAAGCTAGTATACCTCTATGGTGAAAAGGAAAAGAAACTCCTAGTCGTGGTGAGAGGCTTTGTGCCTCACGCAGGCATTACTTCTGATGCTATGTCTTTGGGTGAGAAGTAGTAGCCTCGCACAGGCTGCCATCACTGGATCCTTGTGAGAGGTAACCGCCTTGCGTTGGCCTCCGTCACAGGAAAATGCTGCCACCGCAGAAGCGGAGGGACAGAGATGGACAAAAAGGGCCCACTCTGTATTCAACCAAAAGTGCTGCACAGAAAAGATCACCCTAGGGAAACTATAACTAAAGTGTTGCGTGCTGTTTTACGTGAAGACGAGACAAGTGATTCCAGAAGGATTCCCAAGTCACTGTCTTATGTAGTTCCAAGAATACTGTATTAGAAGGTGCCACTTTTATTTATGGTTTTAAAGACACAAACTATTTTAGACCGCAAATGGTGGGAACCCTTCCTATCTTTGGATACAGCTGTTTAGTGAGCGCAGACACCCCACGGCATCAACCCTCAAGAACAGTGTGCGTACATGTTACATTGTAAGTCATCCGAGCTCAGTGAGGATCCGGATGACCATGCTCCGTAACCACAAAAAACATCACAGGACGATGGCTACCTTTATACACAAGCAAATTATTCCAACTGACCTGTCGTTACGGTGGAGATTAGAGAGACGAATATCTTTCCTGCAAGGGCGTGGCAGATTTCAACATCTTGCCCAGACATTTGTACAGAATTCGGTGGAGATGCGCATCTCGTCCGTCACCACATCCTATGGAGCTGAGTTATTGACCTAACATTAGGTTTATGTCCAAGTTTCCCAAACATGCACTGTGGTGCGGGAGATATAGCCTAAGAGGCAAAAACAGAAATAATAATAATAATAATAATAATAATAATAATAATAATAATAATCATGTTTTCACAGTGCTTCCTACATTGGCAATGACACTAACTAACAAGAATCAGCAGGTACAGGGGAGGTGTATGTAACACCACACGTTGGCCATCACCACTCAGAAACCTCGAATAGTTTCTCAGGTTCGGATCAGTCCACGGTGCGGATAGGGACATCCAAACAATTAAGAAGCCATAAGGCTTAGTGGAACATGAAGAAAGACAAAAACTTTATAGATATGAAGCCCTATAGGTATGTTGGCCAATTTAACACAACCTTGCCGGAGTACGGTACTAGATTACCGTAATGACCGGAAAAGAGGCATACACTATATGTCTCCTAGCAAAGAAATTGTCTCTAATCACATTAAACCTATCCTATCGAGCTGAATAGTAAGGTTTAGTCTGTAGCATGCCGGGCTAAACAGAGTTATAGCACGGACAGCGACCTTAGTGAAGCATGACGGTGGCGGGAGAAAGTGATGCATATATAAATGTTGCTGTCTAGTATTTCCTAAATGCACTGCGGTCCTAAGTTTTCTATAAATAAACAAACCATATCAATAGATGACTACTTGCCGTATACATAGCCAACCAAATACAGAATGGTGACAGTATACTATTTGATTAGAACGGTGATAATACAGGCTGATAGACCTAATACGGTGTGGTTAGTTAAAGCACCCTACAGTAACTAAGGATAACTATAAACAGTAATAATAAAGAAATTATAAAATGAGTTCCGAGGACTGGTACAGTACCTATTAGTCATCAGTACCTTCACAGTAATAAATTATAATAATTATTGATGATGTAATTAAAGATATCATGTATAGTTACTTGAATACCCAGTAGCCATTTTTATTTGCGGGCTACTATGTTACTGAAATTGAGACGTCACTAAAACTGTGACGTGAGTCGACACGTTCTCCGAAAGCTGGATAAGTGTCCGCATGTAGATCTCCGCAAAGCACGGTTCCGCATGTTGTTCCAGGATGGAAGCGGTATGGTCTCAGGGCAGTAAAACATGGTATAAGCAATGGCTGCTGGATACACAAAGTAAGTTCTACGTAATGCAGTAGTTGTAAAAGTCCCCATTATAACAACGGTAAGTTGTAATGTTAAGATAACCCATTAACAGAGAGGGTTATTGATACAGTTGTAATTAAGATGTACGTATTTAAGCTTAACGGTGCGGGGTGAGTCAAATAGCTCTTGTGGCGCACCGAGTTTACTTGGCTGCGGTCGAAACGTTAAACTATCACACACGACATGCAGTGTGGTTGAATATCCACTTTTCGGCGTGGCTGGCAGATCCGGTGAGTTATCCACCTAGGAACATCGCTGGCTCTACGTCATGTAGAATTACATAACTGGACCTTAAGGGTCCACCGTTAAACAGGTATTAATTAAACAGGAACAGATTACACCATAATGATATAATTCACAGTGCGGTGGCCCGAGAACTCTTGTGATCCGAGCTGAACTGGAAGTTAAGGCGTACCGAGATGATGCTGAATTCCGTCTTCAGTGCTCCAGTTATTCAGTCAGGATCCCGTGCTTGGGGAGCTCCGGACTGGTCTGGCCCCGGCCGACGACGCGCTCGATTTAATGAAATCATCCCCTTTTATACTCTCTGCAACGTAAGAACCTGGCTGCTTCAACCAATGAGAATTAGCTGAACCAGCCAGTCAGCGTGCTGATATATACGATTACGACGTTACAGAAACGTTTTGAGAATAACTTAGCGGGGTAAAACTGCGATAACTCAGCCATTTCTGAACCGATTTTAAAACTTTGTAGATTTGAGAAGCCCGTCGAATTCTGGTCTTGATTCGACGGAAACATAATTATAACGAATTAAGATGTGCCTACTCGGCACACTAAAAGCGCCACTCGCTCGTGGATGTACTACACGTGCTCTGCCAATACAGCGACTAGCGCACGCCTGCGCGCTACACGTTTTAACAGGAATTCCTCCCGTATAGGCTTATACACGATTATAGCTCTACCCAGGGGGGGGGGGGGCGCTTATTGAACGAATCCAGGACGGATCGCGCGTACCCAGCTTAGCTGGTATGGCTCGTACCTGACCGGTCGATCCGTGCTACAATTGCTGTATGTGAGGTGTGAAAGGATCAGTGTGTAATACATGGTTTTAATAGTGGCTTGTGCAAAGTATGGCTTTAGTCTTTGAATGACACCCATGCCTCTTGCTACTTTAGCTGTAATTACCGTAATCTGCTTGCCCCAACTCAGGTTCTTGTCTAAATACGCGCCTAAGAATTTAGCAGAAGGCGCTTCTTAATTTCTTTTTTATTATTATAGATTTTTGGAACACATTTTTTTTATTGATTGTCTAGACTTTGAATATAGTATATAATTTGTTTTATCAGCATTTAAGGATAGCTTGTTTACTGTAAACCAATTAATAACTTCTTCCATTTTTTATTTATATAATATATCTAAGTTTTTGGCAGAGCAAAAGGCATTTGTCTCATCGGCAAATGCTATTAGCGACCTAGTTTGGCAAATTCTTCGTAATTCATTCATATCGAGTTATACAGCAGAGGGCGTGCCCTCTGAGGAATACTACAGGTTAAATTCCTGTATTCAGAGCAGGTTGTATTAAATTGGGCAGATTGTGTTCTACCAGTTAAGTAGCTCTGAAACCAGGCACGTGCACATCCTGGAATTCCATATAAGGCAAGTTTTCCTAATAAAATGTTGTCATTGATAGTATCAAAAGCTTTCGAATGGTCCAAGAAAATGCCTAATATATGCTCTTTTGCTTAAATGTTTTTCTGTCGTTTCGACTAGCTAAATATCGCAAAACATGGCATTAAAATTTTCTTCTTTGATTTCACTACTGCAAACTGTTTCTAGCGAAAATAAGTCTGAAGTTTGAGAACAAATCAGCTCCATTTTCTTAATGCAGGTAAAGGATCCCTATATACACCTCTTGGCCATGTTTGCTCTTAAGAGCCAGTGATAGACGATTATACATCTATGATCGCGCATTTGTATGTCAATCTTGTGCACTGTACACAATCATACATCATCAGAATTGTTGGATGACGCTAGCAATTCAATATACCGAGAAAATTGCGTTATTCAAATTCTGAAATATGATTGGACAATTCAGCAAATATGTTTTAAGTGTCGAACGAAAATTGAGCATTGTCAGACTCCTTTTATTGTAAGATTCGAGTTGTCGAAAGCTATCATACACAATCAAACATCGTCAGATTTTGTCGAATCATACATGTATGATTATACATGTTATACCGTTTATCGTAGCCTTAACGCACATACTTAATAATCCCAGTGAAAATCAATATGCTGGATTTTTATCACTACAGCAAGGCACCGTGCTGAAATAATAAATTAGTGAACCAGGCCAAAACAAGGTCAGACTGACCACTGCACGATTTTTCATGGTTTAGACAACATTTACAAGACATATGTATATAAAAAATAAATCAGATATCATTTAGTGCACTAAACATTTTAAATTACACATACATATATCATGATATATGTCATAATGTAACAAAAGCTACCTTTCCCCAAACATAATAGCTCAATTTGTAGTTATGTTATCACTGTACAGCTATTACAATATGTGTGTAAATAGTCTCTGAAAAATACATACAATATATCCATGAGTCTATTGGTCAGATGGCTTGCAGCAGTCGATCACTTCAGATCCACATGCATACGATTTCTTCGGGAGTATGTGCTTCAACCTTTCAGGCAGCGATGATGTAGCAACACGCTACATCATACATGCTACATCATACAGGCTACATCATACAGGCTACTTCATACAGGCTACATCATACAGGCTACATCATACAGGCTACATCATACAACACTACACTTTATGATGCAACGAATGCAGTATTAAATACATATGTGGCTGGGAGGCCGCCAATCGTCGCCTCTTCCCCACGCCTAGGTGGCCGGGATCTGGGGAGCCGGTTGTCATTAAAGCTCACGCATACCTTGAATTCTGGGTTACCCAATTGATGATCCGGCATAGCCTGGGCAGCTAGTCAGAGTTTCTTCATAGCTAGTTCCTGGCGGTTCTCGGTCCTTCTCAGGGCTTGCGACGCCATCCCATGGGCCATTCTTGAGGGCACACCCACACATATTTGAAGACTGGAGTGGCCAGTCGCCTCCTTGGATATGCGCGGTCCAGGCAGGAATTCCCGATACAGTGTAGTTGTTGGGTGGTTGGACCGTCATTGGAAGAGGTTCACCAGGCTCTTTCCTGCCATCGTCGACGGGCGTATCGGATGCTGGCTGTTATCATCGTGGTGCTGTGCTGTTGCGGAGGCGAGCGCTTGTCCGGGGTCGGTCATTGATGTGGGAGTAGTTGCTGGTGCTCGACTTAAGGAAGGAGCCGGTGCTGCCACAAGGGTGGAGTCGGTCGTGGTCGCTGGTTCATGTGGATGTAATCCTCCCTGGTCAGAGGGTTCTTTCCGTGAAATAGTGGGGGGGGGGGTGTTATCTGAGGGGAGACAGAGGTACTTGCAGATCAGGTTGTGGTGATATACGGTGTATCTGATGTACGGGTAGCGTGCCACAGGTAGCTCCTTAAACGCAGGTAGTCTTCGATCTTTCCTACATGCAGCTAGATTAAATGATTCTATCTCTTGAGGTGCTAATGTGCCGCTAATGTGCCGACGAGTGGGAGCTTTGGTGGGGGTGGGAGAAAGTTAAGTCGCACGGGGGTTTAATCTAGTTAAAAAGTCTTGCGCATTGTATTTTCAGTTGGCCGAATGTGCGCAAGCGAGGCGGTGAGAAGAGCAAATTGTGTCGTAGTCATCGCTCGAGAGGTGGGATGGCCTGTTCCAGTGGTGCATAACTGTCTCTCTGGCGCCAACTTAAAGGGGCCAGGAAAGAGAGGGGGTTGTGGATTGGAGGTGGGGTGGAACAGCAGTCATTTCGTCACTAGCAGTCGCTATCGTCCTTTTCGTCTATAAGGTGATAAGCGGTCCTGAAAAAGTTGTTGTTATTAATTTCCTGAGGCGGTAGCGGGTATTATGCTTATACTTTAATGTTCTGTCGAAGGGTGAGTCTTTGCTGGATGTTTAGTGGACACCACCTGGTTGATCCCATGTTCTCTGCGGTCATCCTGAGGTGGTCTGTCTGCGTGTGCCTTGTTTAACGTTGGTGATCCACCACGAGGCAGTAGTTTTAGAAAGCGAAATGTTTTGCGGTTATGGCCACTATCAGCCATGAAAGGATGCTATCTGTTAGGTTATGCTAGATCCTCTACCTCGCTGAATTGGGCGAATCTTCCCATAGGAACAGAAGAGAATGGCGCAGTTGATTCAAGAATGATTCTGGGTGACCAGACGGTTATCTGTTTCGGTCGCCAAGCCGACGGATGATAACCGCAGAATCAATTAATCATTTAGTCTGACCGACTGAGGTCTGGAGATAGTGCTAGTGGATGTTGCGATGTTTAAGTAGCAACATATTCTCACGAGTAGGCTGGCACGATTTTTGCTTTGGAACATCGCGATCGATTAAAAAAAAATTCCTGATTTTCGATTAAATCGTACGTCCAAATTCCCCAAGTATAAACCTGGTTAACGTGACAAGTCACGAAAACTGGGACTTGGAATTTCTAGAAAAAGTTGAAATAAATGATACAAAAATGGCACGAAATTAGAACGCAAGTTCATGCGACAAACTCTTACCATCCTACGTCTATGCTTAATGTATATCTTATATTCATCATCGCGGACGTGACATTATTAATTGGGAGCGCCTAGATATTACGTATAGTTTAATAAACATCGTTTATTTCATCAAAATTTGATATAAAATGTCGTCAAGAAAAAATATGAATTACGTGATGTATCAGCTCGTAGGAGGTGTTTAGGTCATTACCCGTGTAGCACGAAGACCTGGGGAGATACGTTGAGTAGCTAGGAGAGTGACATGGTAATGCATTACACAAGGAAATACACTACATGACTATCTTGCACTGATATCTCCCAGAGACAAAACACAATCCAATCAAGAAAGCAGGGTTTCGGAGAGCAAGCTCAGACGAACATCGTATCAAAAGAATATCTTTGTAACTAATATGCTGTATGCTAGGAGTTAACTTCAGGTTGGAAATACTTTAATAGATTCGACTACAAGTTTGCCTTATAAAATCCAAAGAAGTTGCCGTGTACATGCTACCACGTAATTAATTATTTGCCTCCCATGTCTGCTTATATCTGTCTTTGATAATAATAACCTACAGTAGACCATAAACCTCTATACTACTAAATCACAACCCCTCATTTCGAGAAGATAAACTGTTTTAGAAATGCAAATATTTTGATTATTTAGATGTTCTCAGTAACCGATTAGCATTGGATCCATTTCTCGTTATACTCCACCCATTTCCAGCTATACCCGTCTATTTCCAGCTATACCCCACCCATTTCCAGCTATACCCCGCACATTTCCAGCTATATCCTGCCCCATGTCCAGCTATACCCCGCTCATTTCCAGCTATACCCCACCCATTTCCAGCTATACCCCACCCATTTCCAGCCATACAGCGGCCATTTCCAGCCAGCTATACCCAGCCCATTTCTACCTATACCCCGCCCAGTTCTAGCTATATCCCGTGCATTTCTAGCTATACCCACCAATTTCTATCAAAGATCCGTCCATGCTTTACGCATGTTGGAATAGACTTGTATACTTTGAATCCTGCATTCCCAGGATCAAAATTTCAAGGTATCTATACAGGTAAGGTGTTGCATATTTTGAAACTAATTTTGCTGGGTGCTATTGCTGCTTATTGCAAATAAGTTTCAAACTATTCAACAGAATGGCTAGTAAATCCATCAGGGACATACAATTCGTACAACTGACGGACTAGTCCAGCTTCATGACGTGACCGATTATTCTTTGTCAATTATGACGTCAGCCTATGTGTCACATAAATGATCATAACGTCAAATACTTGCCAAACTGATCGGATTAATCCATTACCACACTAAAGGCGAGTCGAATGATGGAAAATGCTAATTCGTTAGTACAGTATTATACTTTCGATGCTTGCCTGTATATAGCGCAGCTTCGTGAATGACGACGCCTCATAGTATATGAGAGTAGATCGTGATGGCCTAATGCCATCATGAAGTTGTCATATTTTCTGTATGGCAGCATAAACATAAGCATGTGTGATCCTAACCGTTCTCGAATTGAGCATTCTATTTATTAACTGGTTTAAACAACTATCCGTTTCTGCTTGCATTGCCATCAATCAGGTGTAGCTGTTGAATGATTCATCCACTAAACCTCAAATTACACATCGTAGACCCTATCTAAATAGCCATCATTAACCAGCCAATATAGACTTTTTTATGAAAGCGTGCTCACTGGAACTTTCCAGTTTTAGCTATGCCCCGCCCATCTCTTTCTAAGCTCCACACATACCTTGGGATCGATCGATCTCCGAACGCCGTAACGGACTATTTCAAATCATTCATGACGTCATGATTATGACGTCAGCCTACACGTCACTTAGTTGATTATGGCGCTATATGATTGATGGGTAAACTGGAATGGTCAATTGGAAAATAGCTTGGCCATTTTGTTTTAGAAGCCCTGAATGTGCTAAAATACGTAAAGCATTACTATCAATAATAACTGGAACCTCAAAGCTATTGCACATGTATTAATGATATAGTGATATAGTAATTCATTCATTGAGATAATACCATCTGCAACCATTAAGACTTAACGCACATATCTCGATTCACGTGCATACACCACACTTATCATCTCAAAGTGTGGAATGTGTACTCGGCCGAGATTTATTGTGATTACATCAGCGGCTTGATTTGACATCTATTTCTATGTTAGCTGATGTTATAGCTTACATGGTTTTATTTAAACCTGTTGCTGTCTAGGAAGCAAACATTTAGCAGCAGTCTTTAATATTTAATTGTCTGTTGCCGTTCCATTTGTATGGGGACATTAGAATTCGTTTCCCTCTTGCTATCAATGCATTTCAATGATAATGTAGATACAATGTACTGTCAAATGTAAATCTTACAATTATATCTGACGATTTGTATACTGATATATGGTTAGTCGTTAATTGTACTGCAAACAAATACTAATCATGTTTTATTCATAGTGCTTTTATTACTACTCTAATACGCATGAACGCCATTATTTTGGATGTTATATTGACAATGTTCAGAACATTTGAATTGCTTGCAGTCCTGTAAACAAGAAACCGCAACAGCAGATCAATCATTCAAGTGTCAATTAGGGTGCCATCAGTACAGTATACAATGGTGATGGCTAATCACTGATGTGATAAGGACAGCTTTTAATGTGCCACAATGTCAGCTTGTAGTCTTAGCTTTTTATATACTGACTACTGAACACGAGAGAAGAAAATAATAGTGTGCCTCTTTACTGTATGTTAGGAACACGCGCGCACGGGCGAACGTACGAACGAATGAACAAACGAACAAACAACCAACACACAAATATAAAGGGAGCAATCCAAGGTGTTGGTGTGTGCCGAGTGAGGTAGATATGCTGGCGGAAAGATATGTAGCCTGATAAGTAGACCACTATCTGAATAGATAAAACACCGCAATATAATTATTATTGTAAACACACCATCTTTTAAAATTCAAGTTCCACAGAATTTGGCAATGCCAAATGAATAGACAGCAGAGTAATATCATGGCTCAACCATATGGAGATCGTGTTAATACTTCTCAATAGCAACCTTCTAAATGTGTTACCTCTCCAAGGGTTGAATTATTTCCGATTAAGTGTGATAGCAAAAACAGTGAGTATATTGTGGTATTAGAATGTAGCTGTCTTAGTAACTGGGAAAATTGAGAAGAGTAATAAGTCAATGCGACAATTCTAATTTGGGGTACTCAATCAGCCCTGGCCATTTCATTATTCAGGTGCTCAATAAGAGCTAAGCGGTGTCATACGCGATGTTGATATTAGCTGTTGGTTCTATGACAGCAACAGCTTACATCAATGTCGTTTTCATGGTAGATACAGAGTGTCCTTTGAATACTCAGCTTGTAAAAATAAATCGAAACATACTTACTAAAAATATGCATACGCTTATTTCATAGTAGTCTTACCGAATATCTACTGAACAGCTTGAAAACGGATTCACTCCATATTGTGAATGTTATGGTACTTAGTTAGTAAACAATTTACAGGGAACGTGTGCTGTTTAGCGCCAATTAAGCTTTATGTTGCTCTATGAGCAATCTGCTTCGCTGAAGAGCGTAGGTCCATTCATGACTAGATAATATGTCCGTTTACGGATCTGGGATACATAACTTCTAAGACAAAATTAAAAATAATCTTTCTCGCTTCATTGCTGAAAGAAAGTACAACAGTTGTTTTCCTTGTCACAATCCCATTTCTCTCACTCTCTATCAATCCTTCATGTATCCAGTCATCCATCCCTCTGCTAGAAAATGACTTCCATATAAGCAGTAGGCCTAGACGATATGTCATCAGGAGCCTTCAGCAACATCATTCCCCGGATGTATCTAGCATTAATATAGCTTTATTACAATTTGTATTCCACGAACTTCAGCCAGAATATTTTGATTAGTATTACCTTCTTAGCATCGGCTTACATTAATCCGGATTATATTATGTGGAGTAATGATGTATGTAGGATCCACTGCTTTGTCAAATTGGCTACATATTTCATAACTGAGGGGATAGAGAGATTGGATAAAGTGAACTGAAAATCGGCTTATGCTCATGCATATAGTGAATGTCGAGGTCTTCCAGTCTGACATTTGTCATAAATAGAGGAATCAGTCGTTCATTTTCTATCACATCCAGAGGAGAGTCAATGGATATATTACACACGCATATCTCTTCGAAAAACACGCTCACACAACAAAGTCTACCGACACACAAGCACTAAAACTTGAGGTCCTGACGCAATATAACAAATACAACTTGGGCTTGGACAGTCCGATCATTATGGCTTTGTTTGCTAAAGTTAAACACACACAGAACACGCGACTGGAGACATGAGAAGGAAGGTGAATGATTCGCGAGATGCATGCTTTACTGTCAATAGAGAAATCCAATCTGTCCGTCAAGCATATGACGTCATAATCAAATGCGGCACGTGTAAACTACGTAATGAATGACCTAGCTATGTCCGTCAGGAACTTATAAGCGTCCGTCATGTGTACAGATGGTATGTTTTTACTGTTTAAAAACCAATCTGTTCAATATTTTGAAACGTATTTAACTTGGCGTTGTTGCTGCCAGCAACACTTAGTCAAATTAGTTTCAAAATATTCAACAGTTTACATGTGCACTTTTCTAGAAATTGAGATTCAGGGACTTCAGAGTTGTATCAATACCATCACGGGCAACGCGTTGGCGGAGCTTAGCTAGAGATGGCGGGGAATAGCTAAAAGTGGCTTCATCCATTATTAGCAATGCACAGACAAATTGTCAGAGTTGGAGAACCAAATAGCTTGTTATTAACTCATATTCTGAAAAACAGTGGTATAACAAGCAGTTCTATCTTGAACTGATTACTAAGAAAACTGTATCCAAATACTTGAATTAGTAAAACATTTATCATCACAAAACGATATATGTTCTGATTGAGTATATACTTGCTTATCATTTTATATGTAAATTGGATGACGGTCCCCAGATACAGGCCTAATCTACGATCACATTATGGTCACGTTAGGCAAGTGAGTATATGCCCCATCAAGGTGCCATATATAGTTATGTCAACATATATTAATCGAGGTTGTATGTTATTGATTTTGTTTTTATGGCATTTCTGGTGCAGTGTCTCTAATAAAGAGCTTTGTCATGTTGCAACAGACAAAAAGGAAAGTAGTCTCACAGACATGCATGCAGTCTCGCAGACATGCATGTAGTCTCACAGACATGCGTGTAGTTTCACAAATATGCATGTTGGCACACAAATATGCATGTAGTCTCACAGACATACATGTAGTATCACGTACATGCATGTGGACACACATACATGCATGTAGTCTCACTGACATACATGTAGTCTCACAGACATGCATGTGGGCACACATAGATGCATGTAGTCTCACAGACATGCATATAGGCACACAGACATACATGTAAGCACGCTGTCGTAAAGGGAAAACATATGACGGCTTGGGTATATAGACACAGCCGGGCAGATACACACATGGTACGCAATAATAGGTAAACTTCCCAAATGGATTTATCTGCATTTCATAAAATAAGGTTCTCATTGAAACACGAAGCTTTCAAATAAAATTAGGAAGATATCGTTAAAGGATTCTATCCATTTCGCATTCATATATACGTCTGTAACTTTGACCCATCTCAATTAATAAATATGGTTTGCTGTATTTCTTATCTACCTCTGCTTGATATCATGAGTTCTATAGAGGTATACATATTTGGGATGTGCACAGTGTAGGGACAGATATTTCATATCAACAATACTAAATACCTTTTGAGTCGTTTGTGTGTTCACGATTGTTAGCTACATGACATAATAAAATAATAATTTACGGCCGAAGGCGTCAAAACCTTTCAAAGGAATTATTTCCAATGTAGGCCTATCTAATACCGTATTTGTTGCATCATAAAGGGGAATGTTATGTGCTGTAGTTTGCGGTTACATTGTTATCTCTGTCTGAAAGGTTGAATCAGTAATATAACCATCAATGCGATCGTGGATTGCTTTCCGGTGTATAATTATTAATGAGATAGCATGATATAATATCAACCACAATACCTCAATACAGCCATACTCTGTCTCGTCATCTAGATTTTAGTATTGGAGCGAGCATCAGAAGTGCCTAGACAGTGGTCTCACAAGAACGCTCTCACAATCTTATCAACATTGGATGTTAGATGTGTATAGATTATACGATGGAGGGGTGAATATGTGTAAGATGATAAAATGCATAGCTCCAATAGCGATCGGTCCACATTCTTCTTCTCTTCTTTTCGTTCGCTGATCATACCGCCAGTCCTGTAAGTGACTATCGACATGATCATAAGCGTTAAGTGCGTGGATCCATGGTTTATTACAGTGCGCCGTGCGGCCTGGAACCTCCGTCTTCAGCACTCGAGGTTTCTGTCAGGGTTACCTCACCCTTACCGCCTTTAGTCGTCTCTTACGACACGCAGAGGATACGGAAGGTGTATTCTAAGCCCCACCTACAGGGCAGGGTCCACATTCTTAATGAAGAAGGTATAGAGAAAAGCCAGTTAAATTTGTGTTGACCAAAGTGTATGTCTTCGACGCAGAATATGTACTGAGAGCTAATAACTCTAGAGATCGTGTAGCTATGATTTCTCATCAATACGATGCCTGTGTATATGGGATAGCGTTGATTGTAGAATCCTATATCATCATTTAATTCATTATTTTAGCAAACTCTTCATTCAATTTAATGTATGAAAAGATTGATCCCATGTTAGATGGGACTCTATCTTATAGTAGCATATAGAAAACGTCAATATGTTGACTTTAGTTCAATGATACGGTTCTTTAAATGTTATGTATGAAAAATTTTAAATTAAGTTTGCGTAGTGAATGAACCCACTTGTGGCTATTACCCGCCCATCTCTAACCAAGCTCCGCCCACGCTCTACCTGTTTTGGGATCGATCTAATTCTCAATTCACACAATCCGAATATCAAGGTAACTATACAGGTAAGCTGTTGAATATTTTGAAACTAATTTGACTAGGTGTTGTTGCTTCCCATAGCAGCAAAAGCGCTCAGCCAAATTGGTTTCAAAATATTCAGTTGAATCGTTATTATGTATTAAAAACATACAATTCGTACATATGACAGAGATTTAAAAGTTCGTGATGGACTTAGCTCCGTCATTCCTTACGCATTTTCATTGTGACGTCAGCCTACGCGTGATATAATTGATCATGATGTCATATGATTAAGTTACGGATTGGATTCAACCATTCAATTCAGATTGTATTTGGCATTGAGTTCGAATCTGCTCCCTAATTATTATTTTAATTTTAAAGAAATTTCTCATCCTAGTCTCTCATCTTTTATAATAGTGACAGCCTTCCCATCTGCCAATGGTAGTTTATTCCATGCTACCTCGTTGATATATGTTTAATGCACTTATACTGTATTCATTATTCTATAGAGCCTAATTGCAAGGGCACACAATTGAGTTGTTCAAAGAGACTCCCCATGCATTTACTATGGCTACAGTTTGTCTTTGTTAATTACTATTAAACTGCACTACAGTCAGACCAATTAGCATTACAGAAATATAAGTGAGTCAAAATAAATATTCCAGAAAGCATCACCAATAAGAGGCGAGATTCTATCTTTCAACAAATTCTGTTAAATACTGTGTAAATAACTCGATTGACCGTTTCCAAATATGCACCGATATATGTAATGTTGTACATCATAATGTCATTCTGTGTGTATAGTGCCCAATTATTGAACTAACTCACCTTCACAGTAGCGCGCAATGTCGCCTTAACTTCAAGACAAACATATCATAGTATTAACGGAGGATTCGTTAATAATATTTTTTCGAATCAATGGATGTCCATGCTATTCATTACAAGTCTAACTCTGCAGCCAATGTACTTGTGAATGTAAGTTCTAAACTTAACAATACATTACTTGGTTCTTGTGACATAGTTTTCTTACTGGTGGAGGATTCATAGTGATCGATGTAAGAGAATGTGCATCTAACATATTTGTTGATGCCAGAAAGTCACTGAATATTTCAGGATGATTGCATTTAAGCTTTGCAACGGTTAATTGAAAAAGACAGTTTGCCTAGAATATGTACAAAACGTTAAATGGGACCAAAACTTTAAATCCGCTCAAAAATCCCAAACCATTCATTTAGAAAGAGGAATCTACACACAGTTTCACTGAAGATGACGTGGGGTGGGCGGGGCGGTTGGGGAGGCGTGGCGTGGGGTGGGTGGGAGGGGACTGACATATTTTTCTAGCACGAGGTTCATCTTCAAGATTCCATACTACGTTAGGTTATCAGAAGGTGCCAGATAACCTTTCCTGTGTAAATAATCCACAAGAGACAGAGGGAACAA
Organism: Chaetoderma sp. LZ-2023a; assembly: GCA_034401795.1. Classification (NCBI taxonomy): domain Eukaryota; kingdom Metazoa; phylum Mollusca; class Caudofoveata; order Chaetodermatida; family Chaetodermatidae; genus Chaetoderma; species Chaetoderma sp. LZ-2023a. Next base: position 132,702,312 of record CM067372.1, read on the forward strand.
CATGTTCAGTAAGCAATCTAAGGTTAGTTGTTAACATGCGATGCAAAAATCCAATCAGAAAAGCTACCATGGGCTCTGTTCATCTGTCAATGCGCCCATATATCCGGCTGTCTGTCTATTCGGGCAAAAACATTGAACTACGACTACAAGTGCAGCTTTTATCCGACTATCACCAACCATGGTCAGCTAGTTTCAACTGTAATCACCAACTCCACCCACTCTATGGTTCATTAATTAAAATTGCTCACGTGATTAATCATGACTCATAAGTAGTTATTTAATGGAAATTGTGTCCGCTATTCGTCCGTCATCAATGCGTCATTTGCCCCTCCAATGAAGGATGAATCCACACAGTGCTCGCCATGGTATATGCATAATCCATAATGCACATGCGTTAGGCTCTGAAAGTCACATTACAAGTTAAAGTAAAAGTTTCATCACAATTTATCCTATCATCTAGATGTTGTTAAAGCTGCTATAAAGCGTACGTCTGTATAACCACAACATCTATCTAAAGGCCATTGCTCCGACTCCTAATTCACTAAAACAGTACGTTCGGCCAGCACAAAAAGTTGTTTATATAGTCCACGTTTGTCTTGTCCCCATAATGATCCTTATAGACAGGTTTCACTAAGATGAAATGAACTGAATTAAATGGTCTCAGATGAACGTTAACACGGTGATAACGGCGGAGTAATTTTTTCTGCAACTGAGACCATGTAATAATTCCAATACGTCAGAAGCGGGAATTTACAGCGCATCCAATTATCACTTCAGTGATGTCGGGAGAGAGTTGTTATATTGTGTATTTGAACAAGTGATGGTGCAAATGAACCTTTATAATGTTTCAAATCAGTAGTTTTGCATATACCAGCATCTGCTTTTTGCATTCCGTTATTATTTGCTGCATGGAAAATGGGTTCCTCATGCCAGTAACCCTCGCCACCATATTAGTAATATTTACAAATGAACAGCTTGCTCTCTGTGGCGGGTAAAGAGATAAAACAGCAACACACTGGTCTCACCATCAGGCCTGGAAGCATTATGACCGATGCTATAATCTTGCAAATTAATGTAATTTAATACAGCTTAATATAGCTGAGGAATCCATACAGTGAATGAATTTCCTGGGGCGAGGATTCTGACCGGATAATCACTTTCGCTGTCATCTTTACTATGTTCCGCCTGCAGTACACATATAATAAATTGTACTATATGTCTTTGCATCTACACGGACGGAAGTTGGAGGTGGTGTTCTTAGCGATGTTGCAGTCTTAAACGGCAACAATTTTCAACAACGCGTGGTTAAACAACAAGCTATCATAGTAAATACATCTGAGTAATACATTCTGCTGATTCAGCGGGAATGCTGTTCGTAGTCATATGAGAAATGATTCTTATTAGTTTTATTGATCAGGGCTTTATAAAATGAATAATCATATCTGTTTGTGTCTCGATCCTGATATATAGGATGCTCTAATCTATGTATTTGCCCGAGAGTCTTAAGGACACTGTCCTATTTTTATCACAGCAAACTCATACCATTATCATTACCAGACATATACAGCTAAAATTAACTATAATTCATCATTTCTTAGCATGCCATGACAAGTGCTTTTTACGCTTACTCTAGAATTTCGTTCTTCGTATGTAATCTCAACAATATTTGGAACGTATGTTTAGATCGTACATCCGTCAATCTGTAAGTTACTATTTAACAATGCGTCTCAACGCTATATGAGTTAACACGAGACTGCGCATATGATTAATGGACTCACATCACTGCTCTGAAAGTAGTAGTGTGTTTGAGTAATGTGGTCCGAATTATGACCTTTGAAACCTGAATTCCCAGAATCAAAGAGTCAAGGTAACTATCCAGGTATGCTGATAAATATTCAGCAACAGCTCCCATTCAAATTATTTTCAGAATATTCAAGAAAATGTTTATTAATTTGTAAATTTGTCAAAGACATACAATTCATTCCATTCCATGAGGGACTTTGATTTTAGTGAAAGAGCTACGTAATTGTAATTGTGACGTCAGCTAATACGTGACGTATTTGATTATGATGTCAGATACCTGAGTGACAAATCGAATTCCTCTATTTATAATTATGTTGCATCATCAACTGGAGTAACGGAATCGATGTCACATGACTGCGTCTCGTTAGCGTTAGCGTGTTTTTGTCATTGGCTAGTTAGATTGGTCCATGTTCCCAGAAATCCTATTTCTATTTAATCAAAAAATTTATTATCTGAATGATTCTAATTTATCCATCTATCATGTACCGTCATAATCAACTACTAATTTGCTTGGGCGTTGTTGCTGCCATTGACTTAGCTAGAGATGGGTGTGGTATATCCGAACTGGATTCCTCCATTGTCTTTGGCACATTCGCAATGTAATACGCATTTTGCTGAATATTGTACAATATCAGCTCCCAACCAGGTTAGTTTTAACATAATAAACATATTACCTGTATAAATACGTTCAAATGTAGAATTTTTGGAAGCCATGCCTCAGTGTTAAAATCTAGCGAGACATGCATAGAGAATTGACGGTTAGGGGTAGAAATGAAGACCTCTATTGAAACAAGGCTACCATCATAGAGACACTATCAATGTTGTGAAGATTTAGGTGACCAAGATCATTTCATACTCTTAGAGTGTGTCTTTAACTCTCTCGCTACTGCAAGCTACCAGGCAATAATTTCAATGGGCAAAAAACGCTTGAATTGCTGAATACTTTATGCGGGGAGGGTGGGGTGGGGTGGTAGGTGAGGATGGGCGTGTTGGGGTGTGGGTCGGTGTGTGTGTGTGTGTGTGTGGGTAGGGGTTGACACCTTTTTCACACGTTTTATGAATAAGAAACCGCCTTCTGTATGCAGTGGTCTTGAGAAATGTCCACTGGCCGATCAAAAGAAAGCTATTTTTTAATGTTCACTACTGGGATCACGACTAGATTACCTTTTACTGGATGGTGTTGCTGCATAAAACAGCAACACCCTCCAGTCTAACTAATCTTATAATATTCAGCAGCGCATCAACATACGCGTATCATCATCGATGTTACTAGAACAATATAAAATGCATCTGCTATTTGTAAATCAAAATATCATGTATTATTTCCTTAATAAAATGTTCAACACTATTACCCCAAAATCCGTATTGGGCCTGGTACTATCATGTCACAAGCTACGTGAAATGCCAAAATACGTTTAAACGTTTAAAACTATTGATGCACTATGTAGGTCATGAAACATACGATATTTTCAACACAATACTGGACAACGCGCCACTGAATCTTTAACAGAGTATTTCTCACCTAAGCGAAATCGCGAATGCGAAGTCTATGTATTCCCACAGACTCAGCAGAGACCAGATGAGTCAATGGTCACATACCATACAAGATTAAGTCAGCTTGTTGCAACATGAGAGTGTGTGGATGCAGACAAGGAAATAAAGTTGCAAATTATCCAATGTTGTTCCACGTCTAAACTAAGACGCCACGCAGTACAAGACTGGGCTAGGACTTTGAAACAATTGCTTGCTTTTCTAAGAATAACAGAACCGTCAGAATGGCAAGTGCATCGCATGGAAGACACAACAGGTGGCTCGGTAAATTCACTCCAAAAAGGGAAACGCAACCACTGACCAGCAACAATTAATACGCCAATTTGAAAGATTCCTGGACAGCCTAGTAGTTCATCTCAGTATAATCAGTGTCCCAGATGTGGATACAATTATCCTCACAAATTTGACTGCCCAGACAGAGGCAAACGTTGTATGAACTGCAATAAGATTGGACATTCTGCCAAGTGTTGTAGATAGGCTAAGAATACAGAAATGATTTCAGATAGACAATATATTCAAATTGGCGTATTAATCACGTCTCCAGTAACACCACATACATAATTAATATCAGAACCACGTGACTTATTTGTATCCGAGTCTATAATTAAATCCCCAAGACGCTTCACAAGTCTTTGATTATTTGATATGAATAATCAAAGACTTGTGAAGCGTCTTGGGGATTTAATTATAGACTCGGATACAAATGAGTCACGTGGTTCTGATATTAATTATGTATGTGGTGTTACTGGAGACTTGATGACTTTTGAAGAAACGTCCAAAAATAATAGGTTAGCCTCGCGACAACCAGCAAATTAAGTGGAACGTCATCGCCTAAGGCGACAATCAAAATACAAAATACATATATGAAGATGCTTATAAACACCGGTGCGTCAGTAAACATTCTTGACAAGAAATGTTATGAACTCTTATCACCTGCTATTATCGTATGCTAAGACTAGAATATTCTCATATGGATCAGATAAACGACTTCCAGTTTGTGGCAAATTTAGGGCAGAAATTCGGTCTAGTGATGCAAGACTGACCAGATGTATGCTCACTTGTTTTGAGGGATATGGAAGTTGAAGGATATTCTGTATAAGGTACTCATTGATACATCCGTACAGGAACTGTTCAATTTCTACGTAGTTATCGTGCACCAACCCACTGCTCT
>CM067372.1:132717292-132797038 GCA_034401795.1 Chaetoderma sp. LZ-2023a
CCGACCGGGTCTCCCTCCTCTCTCTCCCTCTCTCCCTCCTCCCCCCTCTCTCACTCTCTTCCCCTCTCTCTCTCTCTCTTTCTCTCTCGCTCTCTCCTGTCTCTCTGTCTCTCTCTCTCTCTCTCTCTCTCTCTCTCTCTCTCTCTCTCTCTCTCTCTCTCTCTTTCTCTCTCTCTCCTCTCTCTCTCTCTCTCTCTCTCTCTCTCTTTCTCTCTCACTCTCTCTCCTGTCTCTGTGTCTCTCTCTCTTCCCCCTCTCTCTCTTTCTCTCTCTCTCTCCCCCTCTCCCCCCCCCCTCTCTCTCTCCTCTCCTCTCTCTCTCTCCTCCTCTCTCTCTCTCACCCCTCTCTCTCTCTCTTAAATAAATGACTGTATTTCAAAGGATGAATGAATAGATGATATTACTATGCCTACAGGTTAAACTGCACTAGAGCCAGACCAATAAAAAGCATTACAGAAATATAAATAAAATAAATATCCCAATAAAGCATCACCAATACGAGGTCAGAACCTATCTTTCCCATTAACAATTCTGAGCAAGTGTTGAATATTGTGTAAATAACGCGATTGATCAATATGCACCAATATGTGTAATGTTGTACATCATAATGCCATTCGCTCTCTAGAGCATCCAATTAATGAATTATGCTGTATTTCGCGACACAAGCAACAATCACACACACGCACACACACTCACACACACACGCACGCACGTACGCATGCACACACGCACGCACACACACACACACACACTCTCACACACGCACGCACGAACGCACGCACGTACGCATGCGCGCGCACACACACAAACACACGCACGCACACACATACACACACGCACGCACCGATGAATGGACGAATGAACGAACGAATAAACCCAGACATGTCAGCGAATTAACGGAAGATTCGTCGATACTGTTGAATTCAATCCCGAGTTATTGCTTGCGGGCTAGCAAAGTAAGATTTATATTGACACGGTAGCCGAATTAAAGTTATAAAACACACTCGTCATTTGCATTCCTAGAGCTATTTATGGTAAAATGTGATTTTGCATTGCAACAGAATATCTACGACAAAAACAATTCAGTCAATTAAACACAACTGCAGGGTAGAACATACGATGAAACAAAACCTTATATTTGCAAGTCTTGTTTGAAGAATTAAAAAATTGGAATATGCTTAATAATCTAAAAAGTTGTACGAATTATATGCCTTTAATATTTAATAAAGATCCTGCTGAATATTCTGTAACTAATTTTATTGAAGGCTGTTGCTGCCATAGACAGAAAGAGCACACAGTAAACATACTTTCAAAATATTCAACAGCTTACCCATATAGTCTTTTGAAAACTGAGATTCAGGGACTGCAGGGCTCGATCGATCGCAACACTGGCAAAGTCATGGTGGAGCTTAGGTTGAGATGGGCGGGACATAGCTAATTCTCGGTTCCCTCGATGTTATAGGAGAGTCGAATGATAAAAATGACAATTATTTAGTACATTTCTATGCTTTCTTATATTTGACTGTAAGCGGTGTTTCATGAATGATCGAACCGCAAATATGTTGCAGTAGACCTGATATGGCCCAATGCTATAATGGCTTAGTTATATTTTCAGTATCACGGCCTATAGGGAGACATGTGCGATCATACTCGTGCTCTGTCTATATTTATTAACTGGCATCGACATCCCCCGTATTTCTTTACACTACCCAGGATGCCTCATTAGTGTTGTTGAATACAGCGTTGCCAATCGATGGGTGAGTGGAAGTGTAGGGTTATACTTTGTTGTGCGGTATCTCCACCACTTCATCTCGTTATGTTCTGGAGCATAGCTTGTGAACATAAATGGCTGAATGGATGATACACTATTTGAGAAAGGTCCAAACACCGAAGCAGCTATAATCTCTGAACATAATAAATCATGTTTCGCTACTCTTTATCCCGTCTCTTCAAACTCGAAGCATGAAATATAAAGTTAGTATTGCAAGCATAGGCACATGAATGAATCATGACTCGACATAAAATAATCCGGATCAATGCACATTGAAGTTGAGAAAGCGATGCTATTAAAGGCTTCTTGCTGCAGTTCATGAAGTATAATCGAGATAAAAGCATATTAATGCGGGATACATCTTGAGAATGGCATTTCTGAAGGCAGCAGGTGACGTAGACACAAAGTGCCTACTACGATGTCATTGAACAGCACCCCAGAAGAATAAAGGACTGAATCCCGTGAGGTAGCTTTGCAAAACGGCCAGCCAAAGAGGAAAGAGGAGAGCATGACAATAAGTGTGAGATACCAAGCAATTGTGAGATACTAAGAAATTAAACCGTAAGTATGTATGACGTTCTCAGGCTTGGCAAATGGCATATATTGTATTGAATCAATGCACGTTCATGCTACTCATTACAAGTCTAACTCCTTCAGCCAATGCACTTGTGAATATAAGATGTTAGCTTAACAATCGATCACTGGCTTCTTGTGACATAGATAACTTACTGATGGACGATTCATGGTGATCAATGTGCGAATTGTGCATCTAACATATTTGTTGCTGTCATAAAGGTACTGAGTAATTCAAGTTGATCACAATTAAGTTTTGTAACGGTTAATCGAAAAAGGTAGTTTGACTACAATGTGTATGTACAAAACGTCTAATGTCAAGATGTTCAATGGACCAAACTGTAAATCCGCTCAAAAAATCACAAACCGTTCGTTTAGCAAGAAGGGCCCACGTCCATTTATCACATCAGTGATGTCGTGCGTGTGTGCGTGCGTGCGTGCGTGCGTGCGTGCGTGCGTGCGTGCGTGCGTGCGTGCGTGCGTACGTGCGTGCGTGCGTGCGTGCGTGCGTGCGTGCGTGAGGGTGTTTTTGTATTTTGTATTTGAGAAGGTGGCGTCGCAAATGTACCTCAATTATCATGTTCCAAATCAGTCGTTTTGCGTCTACCAGCATCTGCTTTATGTATCCCACTATTATTTGCTGCATATAATAATGGTTTCCTCATGCCAGTACACCCCCTCCCCCACCATATTAATTATATTTATAAATGAAGAGTTTGCTTTATTTGGGATGGCAAAGAGATGATACATCTACTAATCACCACAGCAGCACATGGCCGCCCAATCAGGCCTGTACGCCTTAGGAAAGATGCTATAATCTGCAAAGTATGGTAATTTAATACAGCTTAATATAGCTGAGTAATCCATACAGGGAATGAACTTCACATGGCGAAGATTCTCACCGGATAATCAGTTTCACTGTCCTCGTTACTATGCTACCCCCTGCAGTACATATATAGTAAATTGTACTACGTTACTTTGCCTACTGCATTCTATATGGACGGTGATGGGGGATGGGGTGGAGGTGGAGTGCTAGCAATGTTACTGTCTTAAACGCCAGCAGTTTCCAACATCGCCGGTTAAACAATGATCTATCATATTATATACATCTGAGTAATACATATTGGTGATTCAGGGGAAATGCTGTTCGTCCTCATATGATAAATGAGGCATTGATTTTATTGATTAGGGTTTTATACAATGAATACTCGTATCTATTTGTGTCTCGATCCTGATATACGCGTACAAGCCACTATGATACTCTACTCTATGTATTTGAGTGACACTTTCAGGGACACTATCCTATATTATCACAGCAAACTCATACCATTATCATTACCAGACAAATACAGCTAAAATTAACTATAATTCATCATTTCTTAGCATGCCATGACATGTGCTTTTCATGTTTTCTCTAGAATATCTTTTATTGTATGTAATCTCAACAATATTTGGAACGTATGTTTAGATCGTACATCCGTTAATCTGTAAGTTACTATTTAACAATGCGTCTCTAACGCTATATGAGCTAACACGAGACTGCGCATATGATTAATGGCCTCACATCACTGTTCTAAAAGTAGTAGTGTGTTTGAGGAATGTGGTCCGAATTATGACCTTTGAAACCTGAATTCCCAGAATCAATGATTCAAGATAACTATCCAGGTATGCTGCTAAATATTTTAGCAACAGCTCTCATTCAAATTAGTTTCAAAATGTTAAAAAAAATGTTTATTAATTTGTAAATTTGTCAAAGACATACAATTCATTCCATTTCAGGAGGGACTTCTATTTTAGTGAAAGAGCATCAAATCGGATCCCTCTATTGATAATTGTGTTGCATAATCAACATGAGTAACAGAATCAATGTCACCTGACTGCGTCTCGTTAGCGTTAGCGTGTTTTTGCCATTGCCTAGTTAGATTGGTCGATGTTCCCCGAAATAATATTTCACTTTAATCAAAAAATGTACTATCCAAGCAATGAATGATTCTAATTTATCTATCTATCATGTACCGTCGTAATCAGCTACTAATTTGCTTGGGTGTTATTGCTGCCATAGACTTAGCTAGAGATGGGTGTGGTATATCTACAACTGGATTGCTCCATTGTCTTTGGTACATTCACAATGTATTATGCATTTTATTGAATATTGTAGAATGTCAGCTCCCAATCAGGTTAGTTTTAACATTTTCAACAGATTACCTGTATAAATACGTCCAAATGTAGACTTTTCGGAAGTCATGGCTCAGTATCAATATCTATCCAGACAGGCATAGAGAATGGACGGGTAGGGGTAGAAATGAACACCTCTATTGAAACAGGACTTCCGCCATAGAGACACTATCACTGTTGTGAAGATTTAGGTGGTCAAGATCATTTCATACCCTTATAATGTGTGTTTAACGCTCTCGTTACTGCACGCCACCGAGCAATAATCTCAATGAGAAAAAACGCTTGACTTGCTGAATAGGGCCTACTTTGAATGCAATTTGACTGAAGGTTGTTATAGGCTCAGGCGAGACGGTTAACGCTTCTAATGGATTGCATAGAAACAGTATTGCTGGAAACTACGGATATCTATTAAGTGATTCAGTGATTTAACTACACCACACATCATTTGTGTAGCTTTAGCCCTCTTCTTCCCTGAATTGAAAGTATTAGAATGCTATTCTCTCCATTTTCTTTTTGTTATCATAACAACATAAATATGGGTGTGCGCTGATTTACAAACAACGTCAATTTAAAGTGTATATCCCACCAAAATATTCGAAAATAAACTTTTAGATGCTTAAATTGTGTGCATAGATGTGATAAAACTAAAAACATTTTAACATTGATGACATCATTCCATACAAATTAATGTAATTTTAGCTGTGAAGTTGAGCCAGGGGCTCGTGTCTCTAATTCCATTTCACAACATAAAGAATTATATTGATTTATGCGGAATAGTCATCTATGTTAGGATTTATTTCAACTAGCGACGAATGAAAAAGCGAATCTGAATAGATAGACTCAGTAACGAGTTAAAAGTGTGAACAAAGTAAGTACTATTGTGTTGAAAGTAACGTTTTAATAAAATTATGCGCGTGATAAAAATCTTAATTTAAAAGGTAACATATACATAGACAGTTTTAGGTCGAATGCCGAGGATTTACATGTATGCAATTTAAGTACAGTCAGTCATTTTTCGGTGTTGAAAATTTGGTTATAATTAGTACATCTTTTGTAGTTTAAAATGGCGCTAAGCCGTCACCAGTCGGTAAAGAGTTTAGTTTGATTAAAACCGAAATAATTGTTTCTCGTTCTTCTTGGAATTGCCATCCAGTCTGAAAAGGTGTACATTTGGTAGATAGGAATGGTAAAGAAATACCATAATAACACACGATCATGGGCGTATATTTGTGGAAATACGGTTGTTAAACAATTTTAGAATGCGTTAAATCATGAATTTAGCTGAGTGTAAATAATTGTACGGTATTAGTGTCATCTGTCAATTTGTGTAGCATACTTTTTAATTCAATTCAATTCTATTTACACCATGACATTTTGCAAAGTATGTTGGGCAAACTAATCTGCCCATAGTTATATTTTCTTGTGGACACGCATATTTGGTAAATATAATCCTCACTTTCCTGCACATCCTACTCCTCCCGCGCCTCCCACCACCGCTCCCCACCACCACGATCAACACCAACACCAACACCACCTCCACCACCACCACCACCATCATCATCATCATCAGCAGCATCGCAGTTGAATGGTAACTGTTCATACAATATCTGCATAGCTGTTTCCACGCCGAAAGCCACTCTGGCAGGGCACATCGAAATTGTCCATCTTTCCTTCCACAAAGTCACAATCGATTGCTCTTGTGCAGGACAATATAACGCGGGTTGCCTGATGGTCCACGCATCTTCCTGGGCTTGATCACTGCGATAATGATATTTTGGTCAATATTATCAATGACGAGGTGTTGCAGGAAGACAGAGTTTAGTATGATGGGGATTCGTTTGTAGTCAACAATTCTCATGCCACAAAGATTAGTAGCTGTTTAAGTAATTCGTCTTTAGATGCAAATTCAGCCCAGGCTAAATACGGCATCAACAATGGAGTCAAACCTTCCATTATGACTTGGTTAAGCATGATATCACTGACATCAGGACCACTAAGTCAGGTGCCAATGTTTTAATGACTAATGAGTGTGACACCATCCACGTAGCGCACACACAAATTTGTTCATAAATTGGATACGATATTTGAACTTACTGTAACAATTCTCACTCACCTACATACACTCTCTATTGGGGATATATGAAATATGCCCTGGCAATCCATGTGCTCATCCATCCATTAATCCATCACAGAACGAAGAGACAAAAATTCATTTTGGAGTTTGAATGAAGATTGAGAGTAAAGCAAAGATCGCATCATATAGATTCCATTTCATTTTCTCACAATACATTATTTTGAACCAGGTTTCGATTCAGTGGACTCAAATTACCTATCCACTCGAACAAAATATGTTTTGCTTTCGACAAGCGATATTCAGAACAATTTCATGGGTTCGAATCAAACTTGTGTGTGAATACTTCATATATGACTACAGCGGAGCCATGTGACGATACAGAGTTATTCATATTTCACCGTGCAGTTCTATTTCAAATCGATTTCAATACCTCAAACGCTGAAGTTCCTAGAAGTTCGTTTTCTAGATAACTATGCAAGTATGCTTGGAATATTTTGAAATTAATTTGCCTGTGAACTTTTGTTGCATATGACAACACCAGCTTTTGGTTCAATTGGTTCAACAGGATCGCTCTTAATTTGTAAATTCACCAAAAACACACAATTCAGATGCTTATTTTCGGATCTTTGCTGTTTTCATGACATACTTATGGCTTTGATTGTTGCATGACATAAGCTACCAAGTAAAGTATTTCGATGATGACACCATCTGATACTTGCGTGACAGATCAGACACCTCCACGGCTATGATATGGCCATTGTTTTGTACAATGAAGGAGCAAATCAAGATAGTTGTCAATGCTGATCTAGGGCTCCGTTAGTTAACTACCTCGCTGTTACTCTAACTTGCCGTGTCACCTCAAATTCACCTTGGACATGTCATCACATTAAGTGTGAATTCGCCAATATGCTTGATGTCAATCTCGTGTTATTGCTTGGGGGAGCGATGCACATTAAGAATTCTATTGACAAGCTAGCGGAACTAAAGCTGTAAAACAAGCTCGTTAACTGCTTCTCCAAGCGGTGTATGGTAAAATGTGATGTTTGCATTACACGAGGAAATGCACTACGTTGCTATACATAAATATCTGGCACGGATATCTCCCAACGACAAAACACAATCAGATCAAGAAAGCACAGTTCCGGACAGCAAGCTCAGACGAACATTGGATCAAAAGAGTATCTTTGTAACTTTAACATTGTCAACAGCAGATGCTGTCTGTTTGGATTTAACACTGGATTGGAAATACTTTACTGGTAGATTCGGCTGCAATTCTGCTTTATAAATTCTTGAGAATTTGCCATAATCATGTTGCGACTTATTACTTGCCTTCTGTGTCTACTTATCGCTATCTTTATCAACACTAACGTCATGTAGCTCTAGTATACTAAACCACATCACGTGCCTCTATTCTACTAACACACATTTCCTCATTTCGAGAAGATAAACTGTTTAGAAATGCAGATATTTAGTTTTTTTAGTTCGACATGGTCACTATATAGCTGGCTTTACTCTCGTTGTGTTAATGATGTACATCAATAGATGAATCTGATCTGTCACTCACCCATATGACGTCATAATTGCTTACATCACGAATCGTATGCATGTCATGGATTTACTATTCATTAAAGATTATGTTCATTATTTTGAAACTAAGTTAACCAGTTACTGTTGTTGCCATAGGCAGCAACAGTACACGGTCAAATTAGTTTCAAAATATTCAACAGCTTTCCTGTATAGTTACCTTGAAATTGGGATTTTGGTAGTTCAGGATTGAAAAATATATAAATCGATCCCAACATGCGCAAAGCATGGGTGGGGCTTAACTAAAAATGGGCGAGGTAAATGGATCTAGAAATTGATCCCTCTATTAACTGGCTAAATTTGAGTCGAATTATGGAACATGATAATTTGTTAGTACAGTATTATATTTTCTTATACTTGACTGTAAGTGCGGCTCTGTGAATAATCAACCTTCCTAATATCTTCCCACAGTAGATGCCATAGTAAAGCTGTCATATTTTCCATGTGACGGCAAAAACATCGATGTGTGTGATCATAAACACACTATAATTGAGCATTCTATGCATTAACTGGTTTTAACAACTATGTCCTTGCATTATCATCAATGTGCTCAAGCTGTTGGAGGAGTCATACACCAAACTCTAATACAATATCTCATCTAAATCGCGATTACTACAGCAGCTAACAGCTTTCAGACTATTCCATGAGATTTTCCCAATTGGAAACTAGCTTGTTCACTGTATTCTAGAACAGTCGGGATCTGCCGAATCTGTAAAATGTTGCTATCTATTGCCTGCTGCCATAAATTCGAGCTATTTGTCTGTCTCGGCGCTAAATCTAATTACATTTATGTGGTATTAAAGACGGTGTATGCATGGAACCTGAAAGCTAATTCACACATATTGATGATATATCAATATAGTAATTCATTCATTTAGCTATTACCATCTGCAACCATTGAGACAGAGTTAACGCAACTATCTCGATTCAAGTGCATATACCACACTTATTATCTTAAAGTGTGGAAACTCTGCTCGACACAGGTTTATTGTGATTACATTGCCAGCTTGATTTGACTTATATTTCTCTGTTAGCTGATGTTATAATTTACATGTTATTTAAAGCTTTTGTTGTCTAGTAAGCAAACATTTAGAAACATCTTTAAATATTTAATTGTCTACTGACGTTCGATTTAATGGCCACATTGGAAATCGTATTCCTCTTGTTATAAATGAATTTCAATGATAATGTAGATACAATGTACTATTAACTGTAAATGTTAACACTATGTCTGACAATTTGTAAACTGGTACATGGTAATGGGCTAATGGGACTAGAAAATAACATCAATCATGGTTTACCCATAGTGCGTTTATTACTACTGTAATCAATCGTGTGGTGCCTCTAATACTGATACACTCTGTCCGTTGAATTTGATATTGACAATGTTCAATACATGTGAATTACTTTCTCTCCTGTAGATAAGAAGCCACTACAGCAGATCAATCATGCATGTGACATGTAAGGTTCCACCTGGAGTGTATCCAATGGCGATGGCTAATTGGAGATGGGATAAGAACAGCTTTTAATGTGTATTTGCTGTATGTTTGGGATGCACAAGCAGCAGTCACACAGACGCACACAGGCACACACACACACATACGCACGCACGCACGTACGTACGTACGTACGTACGCACGCACGCACGCACGCACGCACGCACGCACCCACGCACGTACGTACGTACGTACGCACGCACGCACGCACGCACACACACACGCATATATGCATACACGCCGCGCACGCACACGCACGCATGCACACAGGCACGCACGAATGAAGATACGAATGAATAAACTCACAAATATAAAGCGGGCGTAGTCGGATTGCATGGAGTAGGTAGTTTCCTCGGTACGATAAAGCGTGCCTGTGGCAGTTAATGATAGGGTAAGGACAGTTTTAATGTACCCCAATGGCACGAGAGCAGGAAATAATATGGTGCCATTAACATTCTTTAAAGTATGTTTGGGATACACCGGTAACAGTCAAACACAAAGCAGCATGCACATATAAAGGCAGCAATACATGCAATGTAGATATGCGTTGAGTGAGGCGTATGTGCTGGAAGGCAGAGATGTAGGTTGGTGAGTAGGCAGGCAACCCCATAAGAGATAGACATGCAAATATAGCGTCATATCATTGCTGTACTATTTTCTTTATAGGAATATCCACTGAAAAGCTATAAAACAGATTCACTATATATTGTTAATGTCATGGAGTGCTACGTAAGCTTTATTGAGTGCGGTCGATCCGCGCTACACCACTAATACCGCAACAGCACGATAGTCGTACTGATGATCAGAACGCCAAAGCAAATATGAAAACAAATGCAGACAAATCCAATAATGTACGTAACCATCCATTCAAAGTTGGAGATAGTGTCTTCGTGATACTGAGCAAACAAAACAAACTTTCAACAGGATATTGCATACTAGCATACACAATTACAAAGATCAAAATCACAGTTTGCGCAACGATAGTAGGTGTAAGAAGCGATCACGTCATCACGCGAAATACATCACATTTCATATGATGTTGATTACAAACCAACACCTATGCCCGAGTTAGTGACTCCAGAAAACGGACACCAAGAACTGCACTAGGTCAGCCACGCACAGCTATTAAGCGATGGTATCCACTCAGATGCGACAGATGACCTCCAACATGTCTGGTAGACTATGTAGGCGAGATAATTGTGTGTTGGAATAAACCAGCGAGCATATGGAATTAAACGGTGTAGTCTCTGGTTTGTGTATTGCCATATAATATATTCATAGTAAATAGATGCAATTTTTAGGGACAGCCACGATGTATTACAATCGTGTATGGTGCATCACTAGAAAATATGCTGCTGGCCAGCTGGGACCTTATCATGGTACATAAATGTTTCCAGTGGCAGACATCAAGTTTAGAGCTGCTTTTGGAGATGCCCGGCTGTTACAGTTATACAACATCAAGGTACACGCGTTGCATTGTATACACGTCTTTTTTGCCAAGGGCTTCTTTGATCCATGAATCCATACCTTCCAGAAAGACTGGAAAGCTATGCTCCCCATGGCGCAGCATGCAGCAATGCCAGCGGCACTTCAAAGCAATGATCCCAGCCTTTTACCTCCATGGTTACTAGCCACGAAGTGGATCGTCATTTTCTTTAGTTTCATGCTTTGTGGATAGGCATTTTTTGGTGAACTATGCTTTTGATTCATTCATAAGGAGATTCTCAAATTCTAGTTTGCTTGGAGGGATATGCTTTCCTTGTCCATGAAGTCCACGTCGGCAGCTCATTCTATCGCTAAGCAGCATACCCATATGGACAAGGGAGGGGCGGGGGTGGGGTGGTGAGGTGTTGGTCTTGTGGAATTTTCCCGCATGGATTTCAATACGGCAGCAAGGTAACAGGTGAAAAGCAAAGGGGATACACCATCTCCCTGTGGGGAGACGATTAATGTTTCGAATTCTGCAAATTTCACTGACTTGACTCGTACTCTCAGCTTAGTCTCTGCAAGTAATAGTCTCACTGGTCATAGCTCATCGTCATTGCAATTGGCCTGGTGTAGTGCATCTCGGATCCTTGAGCGTTTATTTGTGTCGAGAGCCCATGACATGTCAATGCCAATTTTTGTAGAAATCCCAGTGCTTTGGCATGACTACTAGTCGAAGCATGTGTTGAGCCCATACGATGCTTGTGTTTGCATATGTGAGTGCATGTGTTCATCTGCACGTGTGCATATATACGTGTGTGAATGCCACAGACGATGCCCGTGCAAATGGGATAGTTTTGTTTGTAGAATCCTATATCACTACTTCATTCATTATCTTAACAATCTCTACATTCCATTTGCTGTATTAAAAGATAAGTGGAATTATCACATGTTAGATGAGATTCTGTCTACTAATAGCATATAGATATGCCAATGTGCTGTCTTTGTTCATTGATGCGGTCCTTTAAATGTTATGCATACACAGATACATATTAACTTTGCGTAGTTGCAATGGATGATTCCACTTTGCCACGCCAATCTCTAACTAAGCTCCGCCCAGGTTTTGCCTGTGTTGAAGTCCATCGAATCCTCAATCCCTAGAAGCTGAATATCAAGTTAACTATACTGGTAATGCTATGACACCAACAGCGCTCAGTGAAATTGGTTTCAAAATATTCAGCAGAGTCGTTATTATGTAGTAAAGACATACAATTCACATTACATACTTTTCAAAGTGGACTTAGCTCCATAATTCCTTAGGTATTTTCATTGTGACTTCAACCTAAAATGTGACGTAATTGGTCCTGATGTCATATGCTCGAGTTACAGATTGGATTCATCCATTCAGTTCATGACCAACAATGATGGCGGAAGTCAAGTACGCATGCGCAGGATTTCTCGCCTAACTAAGTCAGAAATGTACTACATAACAAAGAGGTGATATTCAAAGAATCCTTATTTCCCTAGTCTATTTATATGTTGTTTGTAAAATAACACAAATGCTCAGAAAGCCAATTTTATTAGCTGTCTTTTGATATACCTCATAATAATCTACATAAGTTAAAAGTTACGTTACTTCCTTTTTATATTATATGCGCAAGGTATGCGCTCCCATAGGAATGTATGGGACATCCACAAATATGCTACCAAAATGTGAGCATCTGTCGAATTTGAACATATATTTATAACCTTTAACAATAACACTAAATATAATAATACTATGGGTCAGAAAGTATGGAGATCCAAGATTACGAATCTGTAAAGATTATATTTTTTGTGATAACGCCTTATTACTTCCTTTTGCATTTGAATGTTGGAAATCATATTCAAATAAAAAATATTTGATGGATATAGCAATGTAATTGGCGCGTGCGAAGAAGAGGTGAAGAGCGTCACGCTGCGCTAATTTCTTTGCCCCGCCGACAATTAAAGTCGCGATTGATTTCTTGGCATTCCGGCGTCCTGGCCCACCGTTGTTTTGGATTGGGCGTGGACGAACGTGATTGGTGTGGTGGTTCAAATAAATAAATAAATAAATAAATAAATAAATAAATAAATAAATAAATACATGAATGAATGAATGAATGAATGAATGAATGGATGGATGGATGGATGGATGGATGGATGAATGAATGAATGAATGAATGAATGAATGAATGAATGATTGAATGAATGAATGAATGAATGAATGAATGAATGAATGGCCGCATGGCCGCATGGCCGGACGGACGAAGAGGTGACAAGACGGATTGCCCGACGGACGGCAAGACGGGCGGACGCTCGGACGGACGGGCATACAGATGGACGGACGGACGGGCGAATGAACGAGCGAGCAAACGAACGAACGAACGAACGCATATTCGTTCATGTCCAACGGGATGATGGAATTGTATTCTTTTAGTTGCAACAGTCAAAACTGTATATAACGGACACTTTAGGTACGTCAAATGTGGTTACTAATGACAAGCTGTCGATTAATAGAACTAATTTATAATTATGGTAAATAGATTTCGAGGCCATATGATGGCGGTCTTTAAGGCGGGTGGTCTTACCACCACCCGTCTGACCACATTTATTTGCCCACAAGTGTACATGCCCTTTATATAAGGTTTGACTGTTGTATAAGACGTTACGGTGTCTCAAAGCTGTCATTCTAAATGCGCGTGTGCCTGTATAGATCGTTTGTAAATGTTTGCTGAGTTTTGAAAGAAATTGACTGAAAGCCAATGATGCCTGAAAATAACGACTTTCAGTCAAATTTCTCGTTGAATTTTGAGCGACTCCATGTTTAAATATGAGTTTTATGTATAATTATGCAATCTCCGGTATTTAGAATGAAACAGTTTGATCAGGTGGGGAAGGGATTTGCAAATATAATTAAAATGTCCATTCTAAGTAACCATTGATAGAATACTGTAGGGTAAATCTCCTACACTATTCGCTACTCTCCCCCACCCACCCACCCCACACACACACACTCTCTCTAACTCTCCCCCACCCCACCCTCTCTCCCTCTCCCTCTCTCCCCTCTTCCTCTCCCTCCCCCTCTCTCCCCCTCTCTCCCTCCCTCTCTCCCTCCCTCTCTCCCTCCCCCTCTCCCTCTCCATCTCCCCCTCCCTCCCTCTCCCTCCTTCCCTCTCTCTCCGTCCCTCTCCCTCCCTCCCTCTCCCTCCATCTCCATCCTTACCTCTCTCTCCCTCCCCCCTTCCTCCCCCTCCCTCCGTCCCCATCCCTCCCCTCTCCCTTCTTCCCTACCTCCCTCTCCCTCCCTCCCTCCCTGCTCCTCCCTCCCTCCATCCCTCTCGCTCCTCCCTCTCGCTCCTCACTCTCGCTCCCCTCTCTTTCCCCTCTCTCCCTCCTCTCTCTCTCACCCTCCCTCTCCCTCCCTCCAACCCTCCCTCCCCTCCTCCTCCCTCTCCCTATCCCTTCCATTCCCTCCCCTCTCTCCCTCTCTCTTCCCCTCTCTCTTCCTCTCTCTCCATCTCTCTCACTCCCTTTCTCTCTCCCCCTATCTCTCTCCCCCCTCTCTCTCTCCCTCTCCACCCCTTCTCTCCCCCTCTCTCTCCCTCCCTCTCTCTCACTCTCTCTCCCTCAACCCGTTCGCCACCCCCCTTCGCTTCCACCCCATTCTATCTTTCTCTCTCTTTCTCACCCCACTCTCCCCCCTCCCCATCTCTCTCTCTCTCTCTCTCTCTCTCTCTCTCTCTCTCTCTCTCTCTCTCTCTCAAACAAGTTGTTCGCTTCGCCACTATGCAGCGGCACACATGCATTAGTATCAGGCTTACTAGGAATACTATCCGCGGAAAGACGAGATACGTCTAACCCTTTTCAGCCTTGGCATTCCAATACCTCATATTGGAATAACAAATGAAATATTATAAGTTTAATTGGACGATAAGTTGTTGCTCTCGACTGGATCAACACCTTCAAGTCAAACTAGATTTAACATATTCAATATATAAATGCTTACATCTTACATCGTAAATAATGCAAAGTACGAGATTTTGTGGATGAAAGGGGTTAGTTCCTTTCCTTTCATTCAAGCATGCCTACTAACAATCATCCGTTTTCTGACCTTGGAAGGCCTTGAACAAAAATGTGTATTCCAGTATCCACTTTATGACCCCGTGTCGTACACATTTGCTGCTTTGCCTTAACATACATACCTTTTAGCCACTGATAATATGAATGGATTTGCCAAATTTGGCAAACTTCAAGTCGCACTCACCGTCAGATTCGATATATACTACCATGGCATCAGATGGAGAAGGGTTAATAGCGTACTCCTATTGCAAGAAAAGGCATGTTAATCTAATTGGTTTATGGACGACTTGAAATCAATGCTGTTGAAGCTTGTTGCTATTTTCATGGGCTTTCCAATGCATTTTAAGGGAAAACCATTAAGGCCGCATAGGTTATTTTGAACCTAATTTGACAGGAAAATGTTGCTATGGCAACAACAGCTTCCAGGCAAATTAGTTTCAAATTATTCACTATACTATTTCTTACATCGATTAAAAGTATACAAAGTTAAGTGAACGCTAGATATTTTATTCTAGTATTGTTAATAATTTCACGTACATTTTTCTGATGTAAAAAATATTATGCTGAATATTTAAAACTATTTTGACTGGAAGCTGTTGCTGCCATATGCCATTGAATTTCCGTAGGCAGCAGCAGTTTAAACTCAAATTAGGTTTTCAAATGTTATTCAACAGTTGTCCCGTGTTTATTGTAGAAACATAGATTTCAGACTACAGCCGCTTCTCTGTTTTCGAGAAAAAACGACATTAGAGGAAATGCCAAATCCCCAGAGCTGAGATGACAAAACAGCGTTTTAATGCGCTAAGGTAGCTAGCTATGCATTTTAAATGGGGATAACAGCTGGAAACAAACAGCACCGCTGAAGGTGTGAAGATTCGCATGTCTGTGTTGATAATGGCCAAATGGTCAGCTATGGGGAAAATAACAGCGCCACAAAGCTCTCTTAGTGAGACGGCGGATTCAGGAACTAGAGGAAGACAACTCGTATGGCAATTTCCCCCTCCAATTTTTGGGAATGTCAGATTGTATTTGACATTGACTTCGACTTTGCTACTTAATTGTTATTTTCTTTCCCATCGAACCTCGCATGTTGTGTAATAGTGAGAGGCATCCCATCTGCCGATGGTAGTTTGTTTCATGTTATCTCATTGAGATCTATTTAATGTACTTCTAATTTATTCATTATTCTATATGGTCTTATTGCAAGGACATAGCACTGAGTTGCTAAACATTCTCCCCATACATTTCCTGTCAAGGGGGAATTCTGGGGAGAAATTTGACTTTGTCTTACACTTTGGATTATGCCGCTTCGCTGCACAGCGTTATCGTCTATGACTGCCCGGGGACAGTATGAATCCACTTTCTTAAGCACAGTTGGTAATAGAGGAATAGTAGCTGTGTCGCATTTGGTGGCTTATGATATTGAAGAAACACATATTTACATCTTGAACTATGCCATCTGAAGCCTCTTCTGCAAGGATAATAAATGACTTTATTTCAAAGGATGAATGAATAGATGAAATTATTGCGTACAGTTTAAACTGTATATAACGGACACTTTAGGTACGTCAAATGTGGTTACTAATGACAAGCTGCCGATTAATAGAACTAATTTATAATTATGGTAAATAGATTTCGAGGCCATATGATGGCGGTTCTTTAAGCCAGACCAATAAAAAAGCATTACGGAACAATTCTGAGCAAGTGTTGAATATTGTGTAAATAACGCGATTGATCATTTCCAAATATGCACCAATATATGTAATGTTGTACATCATAATGCTATTCGCTCTCTATAGCATCCAATTAATGAATTATGCGGTATTTCGAGACACAAGCAACAATCACACACACGCACGCACACTCACACACACGCACACACGCACACACGCACGCACGCACACACCCACTCACTCACGCACGCACGCGCGTACGCACGTACGCATGCACACACGCACGCACGCACGCACGCACGCACGCACGCACACACACACACACATCGATGAATGGACGAATGAACGAACGAATAAACCCGGACATGTCAGAGAATTAACGGAAGATTCGTCGATACTGTTGAATTCAATCCTGGGTTATTGCTTGCGGGCTAGTAACGTAAGAATTCTATTGACAAGCTAGCGGAATTAAAGTTATAAAACACACTCGTCATTCGCATCCCTTGAATGATTATCTAAGACAAAAACAATTCAATCAATTAAACACAACTACTGGCTCTAACATTGGATGAAATAAAACCTTATATTTGCAAGTCTTGTTTGAAGAATTAAAAAATTTGAAATATTTTACTTGTAAATTCGGCTACACTTTTGCTTTTTTCGAATCTATCTCATAGTATAATGTAGGAACCCAGTTTCTCAGTCAATCATATGAGGCCATACTCAACAATGTCATATTTAGTACGAAGTCATGATTAATTACATCATGAATAACTTGTTTATGCCCGTCATACATGCTTAATAATCTAACAAGTTGTACGAATTATATGCCTTTACAAGATGTTCAATGGACCAAACTGTATAGCCGCTCAAAAATTACAAACCGTTCATTTAGCAAGAAGGGTTCACACACTATTCACTGAGGATACGCTAGGAGGGGACTGACATATTTTGCTATGACGAGGTTCATCTTCAAGACGCAAGATTACGCTAGGTTATCAGATGGTGCCAGATAACCTTTCCTGTGCAAATAACCCACATGTGGCAGAATGCCAGACAGAGGGAACAGCATGTTCGGTAACTAATCTAAGGTTAATTGTCAACATGCTATGCACAACTCCAATCTGAAAAGTTGGCATGGTTTTTTGAATATTTACTGAATCTACTTTAGTAGGGGACTGACATATTTTGCTAGCACGAGATTTAACTTCAAGACTTGAATTCTTAACCCACTATGCGAAAATCCCATCAGAAAAATGGCCTCCGTGCATCTGTTAATACGCCCAAGCGTCTATCTGCCTGTCAATTCGGGCAACAAAATTGAACTGCGACTACACACGCATATCTTATCCGATTATCACCAACCGTGGTCAGCTAGTTGCCCACGAGGTACCCACTTTTGGGTCAAAGGTTAAAGTTCAAATTTACCTTTGTGTCAAGTTGACCACCTACACCATCAAACCTACTAGTTTTGATATTCGGCAGACATGGTACAAGTCCAAGGGGCATATTAAGAGACATCTTATCACATTCTGGGTCAAGCGAATATGGTAACAATAGACACAGTCATCACAATGAATTACGTGTCACAAGGAAAGTATGGAGGTAGTTAATACTAGGACCTGAGTTTTCTCTAGATAATCATCTAATGCCGGCACTGATCCAGGCACAGATAAGTTGTCTCAGTCCAAACCTGGTGAGTTACTGGTGGTGTGACATCTCTACTGTCAGTATCTCCAAGAATTACTCAATAATTTGGTAGACTATTATAATTCAAATAAAGCAAAAGCTGAGTTGAAAATTCGATTAAAGATGCATTACCTCCGAGATATAAATACATTTGTAAATTTTCGGTATTTTTGCTTTAATATAATGGTCCCCGTTGAATTATTAGTACACAATAATTTGTATACATAAATTTTGACCCCGTCACACATATTTGTTATTGTTTGTTGTTTTTCTGGATACTCTGTGAGCGTATGAGTTTTCAATTTAGCGAAGCATTATATTTACGAAACAATCCAATTGGAAAAAATGCCAACAACACGGCGATCAGAACCATCAAAGGGCTACACCCTACGAGGACTGAAATTGCGAAAGAATTATATCGTGACATCAAACAAATAAGTTGTATACTATTGTTTTGTCTATACAAGACCATTTTTTTATATTTAGTAGTCGTAATTGATGGTAAAATGAGAGCATAGACCCACTGGAAGCGTTTTCTGGACACAGTTCCATATATTAAATTTATAGTTCTATCAGGTATAGCCCCATTAATCATAACAGAAAAAGAAAACACGTGGCTTTTGGTGGATTGTGTGATTTGGAATGTTGTAATCATTATGAAGCTGATACATGAGCTACGATGAAGAATGGCAACGTTTGATGGCAGCAAACGATAATGCACATCGCCGTTCTTCATCCATATGAATGCTGTGAAGCATAATGAAGATTGTGTGATGAAAGTTGACAGGGGAAGTGACACACTTGATAGTGACCGCAGAGCAAATTGACTAATCAAATTTTGACTAGCCATTCGGACGCCTACTACTACTACTACATCCAATTTTGATCAAATCGACGTATTGCTTTATGCAAGTTGTTATTGATGGATTTACTGAAAATGGTGCCGAGGTGGCAATAATGCGATTTATGTTGTCGATATGACGAACGAATTGGCCAATCAAATTTCTCAAGACAAGCTCCAACCACTCTATGGTCCAGTAAATAAAATCGGCCAAGTGATTAATCAGGACTAATCATTTAAGGAAAATTGTGTCCATCATCACTCCGTCATCCATGCGTCATCTGACCGTCCGATGAAGGATGAATAATTAACAACACGTGGTCTACATGGCATATTCACAATGCACCCACGTTAGGCTTTGAAAATTACCTCACAAACTAAAGTATAAATTTCATCACAATTTATCACATCATCTAGGTATTTTTAAACATGCTATAGAGCGTACCTCTGTATAACCACATCATCTATATAAAGGCCATTGCCCAGACTCCTAATTCACTAAAACAATACATTCGGCCAGCAGAAAGAGGTATCTATAAAGCCCACTTTTCTCTTGTCCCCATAGTGATGCTTATAGACAGGTTTCACTATAATGAAATGAGGTGAAATGAAATGAAATGTTCTCAGGTGAATTTGAACACTCTGATAATGGCGAGTTAATTTTTTCTACAACTGAGACCATGAAGTCATTCCAATGTGTTAGAGGCTGGAGGTTACAGTACATCCATTTATCACATCAGTGGTGTCGGGTGGGGTGGGGTTGGGTGGGGAGGGTGGGTGTGTGTGTGTGTGGGTGGGTGGGTGGGTGTGTGTGCGTGTGTGCGTGCGTGCGAGCGAGCGAGCGTGCGTGCGTGCGTGCGTGCGTGCGTGCGTGCGTGCGTGCGTGCGTGCGTGTGGAAGTTGCTGTATTGTGTATTTGAGCAGGTGGCGTTGCAAATGTACCTCAATTATCGTGTTCCAAATCAGTCGTTTTGCGTCTACCAGCATCTGCTTTATGTATCCCACTATTATTTGCTGCATAAAATAATGGTCTCCTCATGCCAGTACACCCCCTCCCCACCATATTAATTGTATTTATAAATGAAGAGCTTGCTTTCTTTGGGATGGCAAAGCGATGATACATCTACTAATCACCACAGCAGCACACGCTCTCCCAATCAGGCCTGTACGCATTAGGAAAGATGATATAATCTGCAAAGTATGGTGATTTAATACAGCTTAATATAGCTGAGTAATCCATACAGGGAATGAACTTCCCACGGCGAAGATTCTCACTGGATAATCACTTTCACTGTCCTCGTTACTATGCTACCCCCTGCAGTACATATATTTAAATTGTACTAGGTTTCTTTGCCTATTGCAGTTTATATGAGCGGGGATGGGGGTGGGGTGGGGTGGGGTGGGGTGGAGGTGGAGTGCTGAGCAATGTTACTGTCTTAAACGCCAACAGTTTCCAACATCGCCAGTTAAACAAAGAGTTATCATATTAAATACATCTGAGTAATACATATTGCTGATTCAGGGGAATGCTGCTCGTCCTCATATGATAAATGAGTCTTATTGGGTTTATTGATTAGGGCTTTATACAATGAATACTCGTATCTATGTGTGTGTCGATCCTGATATACGCCACTGTGATACTCTACTCTATGTATTTGAG
Organism: Chaetoderma sp. LZ-2023a; assembly: GCA_034401795.1. Taxonomy (NCBI): domain Eukaryota; kingdom Metazoa; phylum Mollusca; class Caudofoveata; order Chaetodermatida; family Chaetodermatidae; genus Chaetoderma; species Chaetoderma sp. LZ-2023a. The sequence continues at coordinate 132,738,358 of CM067372.1, forward strand.
TGACACTTTCAGGGACACTATCCTATGTTATCACAGCAAAATCAAACCATTATCATTACCAGACAAATACAGCTAAGATTAATTATAATTCATCATTTCTTAGCATGCCGTGACAAGTACCTTTCATGTTTTCTCTAGAATATATTTTATTGTATGTAATCTCAACAATATTTGGAACGTATGTTTAGATCGTACATCCGTCAATCTGTAAGTTACTATTTGACAATGCTTCTCTAACGCTATATGAGCTAACACGAGACTGCGCATATTATTAATGGACTCACATCACTGCTCTCAAAGTTGTAGTGTGTTTGAGTAATGTGGTCCGAATTATGTCCTTTGAAACCTGAATTCCCAGAATTCCCAGAATCAAAGATTCAAGGTAACTATCCAGGTATGCTGCTAAATATTTCAGCAACAACTCTCATTCAAATTAATTTCAAAATATTCAAGAACATATTTATTAATTTGTAAATTTGTCAAAGACATACAATTTATTCCATTTCATGAGGGACTTCGATCTTAGTGAAAGCGCATCAAATCGGATGCCTCAATTGATAATTATATTGCATCATCAACATGAGTAACAGAATCAACGTCACGTGACTGCGTCTCGTTAGCGTTAGCGTGTTTTTGCCATTGGCTAGTTAGATTCATCCATGTTCCCCGAAATACTATTTCCATTTAATCAAAAAAGTTATTGTCCAAGCAATGAATGATTCTAATTTATCCATCTATCACGTACCGTCATAATCAACTACAAATTTGCTTGGGCGTTGTTGCTGCCATAGACTTAGCTCGAGATGGGTGTGGTATATCTACAACTGGATTGCTCCAATGTCTTTGGTACATTCATAGTGTATTATGCATTTTGTTGAATATTGTACAATATCAGCTCTCAATCAGGTTAGTTTTAACATATTCAACAGATTACCTGTATAAATCCGTCCAAATGTAGAATTTTCGGAAGTCATGGCTCAGTATTAAAATCTATCGAGACAATGATAGAGAATGCACGGGTAGGGGTAGAAATGAACTCCTCTATTGAAACAGGGCTTCCGTCATAGAGACACTATCAATGTTGTGAAGATTTAGGTGGTCAAGATCATTTCATACCCTTATAGTGTGTCTATAACTGTCTCGCTACTGCACGCTATCAGGCAATAATCTCAAAGAGAAAACACGATTGACTTACTGAATAGGGCCTACTTTTAATGCAATTTGACTGAAAGTTGTTATAGGCTCAGCCACCAAGAACTTTCAGGCAAATTGTTTTCAAAATATTTAGCAGGTCCAGAGATATAGCCACTGGAGTATATCATCTGCAAATCCCCAGCAGCGAGACGGTTAACGCTTCTAATGGACTGCATAGAAACAGTATTGCTGGAAACTACGAATATCTATAAAGTGATTCAGTGATTTAACTACACCACACAGCATTTGTTAGCTTTAGCCTTCGTCTTCCCTGAATTGAAAGTATTGGAATGCTATTCTCTCCATTTTCCTTTTGTTATCATAACACATGAATATGGGCGTGCGCTGATTTACTAACAAATTCAATTTAAAGTTCATATTCCCACCAAAATGTTTGAAAATAAACTTTTAGATGCTTAAATTATGTGCATAGATGTGATGAAACTAAACACATTTTAACATTGATGACTTCATTCCGTACAAATTAATGTAATTTTTAGCTGTGAAGTTGAGCCAGGGGATCATGTCTCTAATTCCATTTCACAACATAAAGAATTATGTTAATTAATGTGTAATAGTCATCTATGTTAAGCTTTATCTCAACTAGCGACGAATGAAAAAGTGAATCTGAATGGATAGATTCAGTAACGAGTTAAAAGTGTGAATAAAGTAAGTAATATTGTGTTAAAAGTAACGTTTTAATAAAATTATGCGCGTGATAAATTTTTTAACTTAAAAGGTAACATATACATAGACAGTTTTAGGTCGAATGCCGAGGATTTACATGTATGCAATTTAAGTACAGTCAGTCATTTTTCTGTGTTGAAAATTTGGTTATGCTTAATACATCCTTTGTAGTTTAAAATGGCGCTAAGCCGTCGTCAGTCGGTAAAGAGTTTAGTTTGATTCAAACCGAGGTTATTGTTTCTTATTATTCCTGGAATTGCCATCCGGTCTGAAAAGGTGTACATTGGTAGATAGGAATGGTAAAGAAATACCATAATAACACACGATCATGGGCGTATATTGGTGGAAATACGGTTGTTAAACAATTTTAGATAGCAGAATGCGTCAAATCATGAATTTAGCTGAGTGTAAATAATTGTACGGTATTAGTGTAATCTGTCAATTTGTGTAGCATAGTTTTGAATTCAAGTCAATTCTATTTACACCATGACTTTTTGCAAAGTATGTTGGTCAAACTAATCTTCCCATAGTTATATTTTGTTCTGGACAAGCATATTTGGTAAATATACTCCTCCCTTTCCTGCATATCCTACTCCTCCCGCGCCTCCTCATCTCCCACCACCACTCCCCACCACCACCAATAACACCAACATCAACACCACGTCCACCACCACCATAATCATCATCATCACCATCACAGTTGAATGGTAACTGTTCATCCAATATCTGCATAGCTATTTCCACGGCGAAAGCAGGCTCTGGCAGGCCACATCGAAATGGTCACAATCGATTGCTGTTGTGCAGGACAATATAACACGGGTTGATTGATGGTCCACCCATCTTCATGGGCTTGATCACTGCGATAATGATATTTTGCTCAATATTATCATTGACGAGGTGTTGCAGGAAGACAGAGTTTAGTATGATGGCGATTCGTTTGGAGTCAACAATTCCCATGCTACAAAGATTAGTAGCTGTTTAAGTAATTCTTTTTTAGATGCGAATTCAGCCGAGACTAAATAAGACATCAACAATGGAGTCAAACCTTCCATTATGACTTGGTTAAGCATGATATCACCGACATCAGGACCACTAAGTCAGGTGCCAATGTTTTAGTGACTAGTGAGTCATGTGCCACCAGCCAGGTAGTGCACACACACACACACACACATTCTGTTGAAATTTGTTCATACATTGGATACGATATTTGAACTAACTTTAACAATTCTCACTCACCTACAAACATTGTCTATTGGGGAAATATGAAATATGCCCTGGCAATCCATGTGCCTATCCATCCATTAATCTGTCACAGAACGAAGAGACAAAAAATTATTTTGGCGTTTGAATGAAGTTTGAAAGTAAAGAAAAGATCGCATGATATAGATTCCATTTCATTTTCTCACAATACTTTGTTTTGCACCTGGTTTCGATTCAGTGGAGTCAAATTTTCTATCCACTTGAACAACTATGTTTCTGTTTTGACAAGCGATATTCAGAACAACTTCATGGGTTCGAATCATACTTGTGTGTGAATACTTCATATATGACTACGGTGGAGACATGTGACAGTGGTGTCTATTGTGGGTGATACACAGTTATTCATAATTGAAGAATTCATTTCTAGTCATTCACCGCCCATTCCTAATTCGAATCGATTTCAATACCTTGAACGCTGAAGCTCCTAGACGTTCATTTTCTAGATAACTATGCAAGTATGCTTTGAATATTTTGAAACTAATTTGCCTGTGAACTTTTGTTGCATATGACAACAACAGCTCTTAGTTCAATTGGTTCAACAGAATTGCACTTAATTTATAAATTAACCAAAACACACAATTCAGACGCTTATTTTCGGACCTTTGCTATTTTCATGACAAACTTATGGCTTTTGATTGTTGCATGGCATAAGCTATCAAGTGAAGTATTTTGATGACGACACCGTCTGATACTTGCGTGGCAGATCAGACACCTCCGTGGCTTTGATATGACCTGTGTTGTATACACTGAAGGAGCAAATCAAGATAGTTGTCAATGCTGATTGGAAGTAGGAAGAAAATTGGATAATAAGAATGATGAACTACGATGACTTAAATTATTCTACCATCTTTCCAGGATATCAGGCAAATGCTGGTTCAGGAAGATACTCCCATTCTTGAGCCAGTCTGCAGCTATAGTGTGGAGATCACGTGGAGGCTTCTTTTACTCGTCTATAGAGTCTACCTCGTCTGCCTACTCCGCCTCTAATGGCAGGTCCTTCGGTGTAGGTGTCTACGTCCATGATCTTTGACTACATGGTTGTGTCGAAAACGTGAGGCATGTTAATGCCCCAATATCTGTACTTAACCATTGACACAGGAATTCACAGCGGCCACACAATGTCTACGTAACTGCGTCCTCATTTAAACCCGCTCTTGCAGGCTCCAGTAAAACAGTCAATCATCGCTCTGATTAGGCAAATACCACATTGGAAAGATCATGCGTATGCTATTGTGGAGAACAATAGGCTGAAGGCATGTTTGTTGTCCTGGCGAATTCTAGGGTTTGGGCAGCGACAGGTATGTGATGCATGAAAGCAGAGCTTATAATGCTTGATTGGTTTAGACATTGTATCGCATGCATTTTTAAGAAACAGTTCATTTATGAGGCTGCCAGGTCCAAATACACGCCCATTTCTCAGAAGCTTCTCAACCTGTGGTTTCTCAACGTGATTTGGTTTGATTGATGCTTCTCTTGCTGTGATGACTCGAAAACGATTGTATGAATCCATTATAAAATTGATACACGCTCGAGTCAGCATAGAGGTTGACACCACGCGCTGAAAGAAATTATCTTACAATTATTCCAGAGTGCAGCAAAATCTATTATAGAAAGACTTGAATAGAAATGTCATACAAAACAATTCCAATAACAAACAGCCTCAACTAACTCATTTTGACTGCACTGACATTCAGATATGACGTATAGTCGCTTGACAATCTTGAACAAAATTTGTTTGTAGATTGCTCCATATCCGAAAGACGTCTGCTAAACTACATTCAAGATGATAAGTTAAATGTTTTAGTTGTACATATACTTGGATTAAGTTCCGAATGTAAAACTATATAACTACGGTGTCCATCCCTTTTAACTCAGAATGTACTTGAATTGGGCATCGAATGGCAGCTATATGGGTGATGAACACTGTTCATATCGAATGAGCTAGATCTTCATTACATTGCTAAACTGTATAGGGTGAATGTTTCGAATCATTCATTCACGGTTAATATCTAATATAATTATGTAGTATTCCATTTTTAAAGTGTGGATATTAAGAAAACCAGCTTTCAACTTGCATTATTTTTGTATTGTCATCCATCCCAATTTCTGGTATCGAATTGAAATTATGCAACTATTTTATGATGGTTGTCGATGTGTTGGTTGCATAGATATCCGTGCCCTATAATGCAGATAAGCTGGGTTATTGAATGATATTTCTTTCAAAGGATGAAAGCTAGTTGATTGTTACCATAAATAATCAAAGGTTAATATTAATATGCCTCCAGTTCACATTTGTCAAAGACTATGTAACTGAATGAGTGACAAACCAACAAAAGCATTGCGGAAGAAATATGAAGAAAGAGTTCCATCAAGGTGGTATCGTAGCAACAATGTTGTACAGTTCTTTTTAAATAGTGTGCAAATTCCTTGATTGTCCTTTCCAAAATATGCACCAAGATGTATGATACTGTACATCGTAAACGCTTTCGCTGGATCTAGGGCTCCGTTAGTTAACTACCTCGCTGTTACTCTAACTTGCCATGTCACCTCAAATTCACCTTGGACATGTCATCACATTAACTGTGAATTCGTCAATATGCTTGATGTCAATCTCGTGTTATTGCTTGAGGGAGTGATGCACATTAAGGATTCTATTGACCAGCTAGCGGAACTAAAGCTGTAAAACAAGCTCGTTAACTGCTTCTCCACGAGGTGTATGGTAAAATGTGATGTTTGCATTACACGAGGAAATGCACTACGTTGCTATACATAAATATCTGGCACGGATATCTCCCAAGGACAAAACACAATCCAATCAAGAAAGCACAGTTCCGGAGAGCAAGCTCAGACGAACATTGGATCAAATAATACCTTTGTAACTTTCACATTGTCAACAGCAGATGCTGTCTGTTTGGATTTAACACTGGATTGGAAATACTTTACTGGTAGATTCGGCTACAATTCTGCTTCATAAATTCTTGGGAATTTGCCATAATCATGTTGCGACTTATTACTTGCCTTCTGTGTCTACTTATCGCTATCTTTGACAACACTAACGTACTAACGTCATGTAGCTCTAGTATACTAAACCACGTCACGTGCGTCTATTCTACTAACACACATTTTCTCATTTCGAGATAAACTGTTTAGAAATGCAGATATTTAGTTTATTTAGTTCAAAATGGTCACTATATAGCTGGCTTTACTCTCGTTGTATTAATGATGTACATCAATGGATGAATCTGATCTGTCACTCAACTATATGACGTCATAATTGCTTACATCACGAATCGTATGCATGTCATGGATTTACTATTCATTAAAGATTATGTTGATTATTTTGAAACTAAGTTAACCGGTTACTGTTGTTGTCATACGAGCAACAGTACACGGTCAAATTAGTTTCAAAATATTCAACAGCTTACCTGTATAGTTACCTTGAAATTGGGATTTTGGTAGTTCAGCATTGAAAAATATATAAATCGATCCCAACATGCGCAAAGCGTGGGTGGGGATTAACTAAAAATGGGCGAGGCAAATGGATCTAGAAATTGATCCCTCTATTAACCAGCTAAATTTGAGTGGAATGATGGAACATGATAATTTGTTAGTACAGTAGTGTATCTTCTTATACTTGACTGTAAGTGCGGCTCTGTGAATAACCAAGCTTCCTAACATACCACAGTAGATGCCATAGTAAGCTGTCATATTTCCCATGTGACAGCATAAACATCGATATGTGTGATCATAAACACAATTACATGTATGTGGTATTAAAGACGTTGTATGCACACATATTGATGATATATCAATATAGTAATTCATTCATTGAGCTATTACCATCTGCAACCATTGAGACAGACTTAACGCAAATATCTCGATTCAAGTGCATATATCACACTTATCATCCTAAAGTGTGGAAACTCTGCTCGGCCAAGGTTTATTGTGATTACATTTCCAGCTTGATTTGACTTATATTTCTCTGTTAGCTGATGTTAATATTTACATGGTGTTATTTAAAGCTTTTGTTGTCCAGTAAGCACACATTTACCAACATCTTTAAATATGTAATTGTCTACTGACGTTCGATTTAATGGCCACATTGGAAATCGTATTCCTATTGTTATAAATGAATTTCAATATAATGTAGATACAATGTGCTATTAACTGTTAATGTTAACACTATGTCTGACAATTTGTAAACTGGTACATGGTAATGGGCTAATGGGACTAGAAAATAACAACGATCATGTTTTACCCATAGTGCGTTTATTATTACTGTAATCAATCGTGTGGTGCCTCTAATACCGATGCACTCTGTCCGTTGAATTTGATATTGACAATCTTCAGTACATGTGAATTACTTGCTGTCCTGTAGATAGGAAGCCACCACAGCAGATCAATCCTGCATGTGCCATGTAATGTTCCAGCTGAAGTGTATTCAATGGCGATGGCCAATTAGAGATGGGATAAGAACAGCTTGTAATGTGTATTTGCTGTATGTTTGGGACACACAAGCAGCAGTCACACACACACGCACACAGACACACACACACACACACACACACACACACACACACACACACACACACACGCACACAGACACACACACACGCACGCACCCACGCACGCACGAACCCAAGCACGCACGCACGTACACACACGCACATATGCATACACATGTTGCGTGCACACACGCATGCATGCACACAGGCATGCACGAATGAAGAAACGAATAAATAAACACACAAATATAAAGCGTGTGTAGTCGGATTGCATGGCGTGGGTAGTTTCCTCGCCCGTGGCAGTTAGTGATAGGTAAAGACAGTTTTAATGTAACCCAATGGCACGAGAGCAGGAAATAATATGGTGCCACTAACATTCTTTAAAGTATGTTTGGGACACACCAGCAGCAGTCAAACACAAAGCAGCACACGCATATAAAGGCAGCAATACCTGCGATGTAGATATGGGTTGGGTGAGGCCTATGTGCTGGCAGGCAGAGATGTAGGTTGATGAGTAGGCAGGTAAACCCATAAGAAATAGACATGCAAATATAGCGTCATATCATTGCTGTACTATTTTTTAAATAGGAATATCCACTGAACAGCTAGAAAATAGATTCCCTACATATTGTTAATGTCACGTGGCGCTACGTAAGCTTTATTGTGTACAGCGCGCAATCTAATTCACTGAAGTGTGTATGCGTATACATGACTCTAGATAATAACGTCCTTTACGGATCAACAACTTCAGCCACCTAGGACAAATTTAGAAATAATTTTTCCAGCTTTACTGCCGAAAGAATGTACCGATGTTGTTTGCGTTGTTACACGCCCATCTCTCTCACTCTGTATCCACCCATCCATCCATCCTTCCATATCTCCAGTCATCCATCCCTCTGCTATAAAATAAAGTCAATAGACCATATGTCATCAGCAGCCGTTAGCATCATCATTCTCCGGATGGATCTCTCATTAATATAGTTTTAATACAATTTGTATTCCATGAGCTTTGGCCAGATGCATCTGATACGTATGAGGGATAAAGCGATGGGAGAATGGGAACTGAAAATCGTTTTATCATGATCAGAGAAATAGCGAAAATCGAGGTTTTCCCGTCTGACATTTGCCATATATCGGGGATTATCATGCAATCAGGAGTTTAATATGTTCTATCACATCCAGAGGATAGTTGGCGGATTATACACCGATATTTCTTTGACCAACACAACAGGATCGACTCCACGCAGATACCAATAACTGAGAATTTAACAAATACAATGAATGTGGCATTGAGACAGTTTTATCTTTATGGTTGTGCTGTGAAAGTTGAATACTTTATAGTGACTTGAAAAACGCTACTGGATACATGAGAAGGAAGCTGAATGATTGAAGAGATGTATGCTTTACAGCTAATAGACGCCTCCAATCTGTCAGTCAAGCACATGACGTCATAATCAATTATGCCACATGTAGGCCGACGTCATAATCAACTACGTAAGGAATGCCTTACTAAAACCATAACTAAAAGTGGATTCATCCATTATAAGGAGTGTTTAGTAATGTAGTGTCGAATTGTTATTGTTGGACAACACTATAGCCGTTATGTAAAGATTGCTATTAACACGCATTCTGAAAATAGTGGGAGAAAATACTGTTCTATGGTTGAACTGCATACTAGGAAAACCTCATTCAAATATTTATATTAGGAAAGTATTTATCATCACAACAGAATATGTTCTGAAGCAGTAGATATATGCCTACATGTACATTGATGCCGTTCCCCAGATGCAGGAGTCATCTATAATCAAATCATGTTCGAGATAGTCAAGTGGGTATATGTTACATCTGAATGCAATTGCAGCCATGGCAACATATGTTAGTTGAGTTTGTATTATATAAGTTTTGTTTTGTATGCCATTTCTGCTGCGTCTATCTAAGATAGATTGTAAGGACACTATGGAACCATTTCAAGATGATATCTCTTGGCATGAGCTAGCTTAGTAAACTATGTCATGTTACAAGAGAACAAAATTCCACAATGCAGTTCAGAAGGATGAGAGGAGAGACATAATTGATGTCCACAAACTCACTCATGAGATATATGATCCCGAAACTTCAGAAGGGCTGCTGACATTGGCAGACAGTAGCGGCACAAGAGACCATAGGTTGAGACTGGTCAATCACCATAGTAGCACCATAGCATTGAATAGTATTCAAATAAAATTATGAAGAGTTCATTAACATGATTCTTTCCATTTCTTATTCATATATACGTCTGTAACTTTCATACATTTCAATTTGTAAATATGGTTTTCTGTATTTCTTCTGTTAGGTATCACGAGTTCTAAAGAGAAGTGCATGTTTGTGATGTGCACAGTGTGGGGATTGATATTTCCTATTAACAATGTTAAATACCTGTTAAGTCGTGTGTCATTGCATGCACGTGTGCGTTTACACATGTGTGGGTGCATGCGTGCTTACGTCGTGCACGTGTGTCAACGTTGCTGCTGTCTTTGTCTAAAGATTTATGGTGCATATATTATTCCTATCATCGTCAGCTACATGACATAATAAAATAATAATTTACGGTCGTAGGCGTCAACTCCTTTCAACCAAATTACTTCCTATGTATTTAATACCATATTTGTTGCACCATAAAGAGGAGTGTTATGTGCTCTAGTTTGTGGTTACATTGTTATCTCTGTCTGAAAGGGTGGATCAGTGATATGACCATCAATACAATCGTGGATTACTTTCCGGTTGTAGATTTCGGGCACGTTCTAACATCAGTCCATCAGTCGCCTTTTCACAATATATCGATTCCCACCACAATATAGTCTATTCTGATGCTAAATTGATCTAATGTCAGTTCCCGCGAAAACACAATCTGTTAAGATGTTAATCCGATTGGTCACTGCTAGAGGTAAACTGGTTGTATAGCTGTGACTACACTTGCCTCTAATGGTGAACGAAGATAGTCGACTCACCTCCTTCAAGCAGTAACACTGAAGAATATTTTTATTGGCTGCCTTCCTAACCTATCTGACTCCTCCAGGTATGGGAGTGTGTAATTCTCTTTTGACGACAACTGAAACAATCAACACTTAATTTGATTATATATATATATACCTGTGCAAAAGTTAAGCACCAGCAAAAACAATAGAATGTAGAAACATGATGGTACAACTAGGCTGCCATACTTTTTGTCCCCGCGTTAGCTGACATAATTCCAAGTACGAAATGCACATGCATGCATGACTTCGCGCCGCTTGATGTCCGTGCGTGGCGGGAAACAGCACACGTGTTCAGTTATGTAAAAGTCCAGTTTGAGGTGTAGAACATTACATACAGATTTAGGCGACAAGATTAGGAATTTTGTGTTCATGACCGTGGTTTATTTGTACAGAGAGAATTAGCTCTTGATTGTGAACCGCTATGGTAAGACGAAGGTTAAGTGATCGTGTGAAATGGCAAATCATAGGCATGCATACCACTGGTATGTCATGCAGAGAGATTGGCAGACAGCTGAACATTAACCATACTGTAATCAGTCGTTTGATTGCAAAACATGGGCAAACTAACGAGGTGAAGGACAGGCCTAGATCTGGAAGACCGAAGAAGACTACTGCCCGTGATGATCGAGCCCTAGTACGCCTTGTTAGGAGATCTCCATTCACCAACAGCAGAGTGCTCAGCTAGCAATGGGAAACGCGCAATAGAGTGTCAATGTCTACCGTCAAAAGGAGACTGTATGCTGCTGGCATGAAAGCTAGGAGACCTGTCAGACGTCCTCTCCTCACTGCACACCACAAAGAGGAGCGTCTGAGGTGGTGCAACGAAAGAAGACACTGGAACATGAGATCCTGGAGACGGGTACACTGGTCCGATGAAAGTCGGTTCCTGCTTCATGCCACAGATGGTCGAACTTGTGTATGGAGGTCCAGACGCACGGCGTACGACCAACGCAACATCATGGAAGAAGTTCCATTTGGTGGAGGTTCCGTTATGATATGGGGGTGCATCTCATTTGATTGTAAGCTGGATCTGTTGACTGTACCTGGAACACTAAATGGACAAAGATATCAAGATTCCATACTGGATAGAGTTGTGGTCCCTCATTTTGTAAATCATGCACCTGGAACCCACCCTATATTCATGGATGACAACGCCCGACCACATCGTGCTAGAGCTGTGCATGAATACCTCCGCCAGAATGCCATCGAAACCCTACCATGGCCAGCAAGGAGCCCTGACATGAACCCTATTGAGCATATCTGGGACATTCTGGGAAACATGGTGAGAAGGAGGGATCCTCCTGTGCAGAACCTACAGGAATTAACAGACGCACTCCATCTTGAATGGCAACGAATACCACAATGGCGTATCAGTCGGTTGGTGACCAGCATGAGACGTCGTGTACAGGCCGTCATCCAGGCACAAGGTGGATATACCCGGTATTAATAATGACAGTCTCAAACTCGTGCACAGATGTTAAACTTCGTTTTCAGACACCATTAATGACAATCTAGCCACGTGTGTCAACTGTAGGGCAATAGTTGTCAGTTGTGTCAACGTAACCATATTCAGGCCTCGTTTTCAAGTTCAAACAAAAACATACAGTGTTTCCCCACCATCATAATCAGCATTCCTCTAGTTGCATTATTACCTCTTATGTACCCATCCATCTTAATATATATATACACACACCTTTTATTACGGTATTATAGATATAAATTTTCAGGGCAAAATCGCCTACAATGACAACTTTATACAAGATGTACAGATAATTTTTGGTTATTTTACTCAAACAATCAAACCAACAATCTGTCAACTTACTAACATGAGCTATCTAAAATCTGTACTCGTGGTTGAACGGTGGTGCAATCATAAAACAATGTGCCGCTCTGCAGCCATTTATATACTTATTTTCTTGCCAGTTCCCTTCCTGAAACTACTGCCGATACTATGGTTTCTTAAGAAACTACGTTTCATTGGTCATAATTACAGTCATCCAATCAGCGATTTTAAGCTATGAGATTGGTTCGATTCCCAGCTCTGATTGGTCAACATCGATTTTAGTCAAGGCACTTCCGTGAGATTTCATCACGAATATTCTTCATGTTACAACTATGGGACTTTCTTAAGTACATAGCCTCTGGGACTGACGTCATCCCAGAGGTCATATATTATTAACTCCGACATTTGCTGGGCAAACAGTTTGGTGTTTCGTATCAGTGGCTCTGGCGAAACGGTTGCTCTTACATAATGTCATTGCATGCAGAATTTAGTATGGGATTGAATGGTGAAATGCCCTTGGAGCTAAAAGCTATCTACAAAACCGCTGTTCTATTCCTCGAGTGATACCCAATTTAACGGTTTCGTACAAAATTCTAAATATTATCATTATTATTATCATGAGTCATCACTCTAGGTTTCGTATGAAACTCAGCTGCTACTCCTATACCTATTGTATGCATTTTGATAATCTATTTCTGTTTATTCTGATACTAAATGTACACACTGATTATCGAACCAACAGCATTTATTAATCTCTTTATTCATGATGGGAAACTATGTGCTCTTCTCGCCTTTCTATATTGCAAAATCAACACACAAATGAGCTGCAATACCACCAACATTATTTACCTCATAGAATGCAAACAATGCATCTCTCAATACATAGGAGAAACAAGTCAAACACTCAGCAAACGACTCACACAACATATCCATGCAATCCGACACCAAACAGACACGAGAATCTCATGGCATTTCAACCATCCAAGACATTCTATGAAAGACATCACGATAAGACCAATTGAAAGAATTTTTACAGATAACAAAAAACTAAGATTAAACAGAGAACACTACTGGATCAAAGAACTCAAAACGATGCACCCGTTCGGAATAAACAAAAAAGCATAACACACTCACTCACTCACCCACCCACCCACCCACCCACCCACCCACCCACTCACCCACCCACCCACCCACCCACCCACCCACCCACCCACCCACCCACCCACCCACCCACCCACCCACCCACCCACTCACTCACTCACTCACTCACTCACTCACTCACACATAGGAGGTTTGACGGAAGTTTGCAGACTGGCAGGTATGCATAGGTAACTATGTAAATACCTGGGTCGGCGTTTTTAAATACTTAGGCTTCATAAATCAGTTCCGTCATTTTTGTATCTAATAACAGATCCCTCGCACACACACACACACACACACACACACACACACACACACACACACACACACACACACACACACACACACACACACACACACACACACACACACACACACACACACACACACACACACACACGCACGCACGCACGCACGCACGCACGCAAACACACACACACACACACACGAGGTTTGATGGACACTAATGACCAGTATGCACACATAGATTCTGTCTAAGTGAGACATACAAAATCATTTATTCTGCAGCAGTAATCTATTTCTGTTTATTCTGATACTAAATGTACACACTGATTATCGAACCAACAGCATTTATTAATCTCTTTATTCATGATGGGAAACTATGTGCTCTTCTCGCCTTTCTATATTGCAGGATTTCTAACTTCGTGTCGAATCATATGCTATGATTAATCACTATGGTCTACATGCATCAACTAGTATTAAACTCTTATCGTGTTGTTGCCAAATATGACTCTTGCCGTCCCGTTGCTAAGTATGCCTACTTGATCATAAATACATTACAGTTGCACTCATCTAAATCATAATATACATAATTACATCATCATACAAGCATGGACAGACTGATGTTGTTTCCTAAAAGTTTCTGCTAGATCTTGCTGGACAATTAGACAAGGCGCTCGTCACCTCTAGATACCGTGCACACAAGGGATAATTATATGCCATACATGAATGCATCAGAGTTGGTTGATCATACCAGCTCATCCAAATCCACACATGCCCCCAGCCTAAGTTAATTGATCGGGTTGTCATGACAACATGGCCACTTAACTCTCACTAGACTATCTACAGCAAAGAACATATCGCTGTACACCATACACTCATTCACTCTGCACTGCCTTCATACAGCCCACCAGGATACCCACCTGCCCACAAACAGCACACCAGGATACCCGCCTAACCACAAACAGCACATCAGGATACCCGCCTGCCCACAAACAGCACACCAGGATATCATCCCATAGTGAATAAAATACATACGAATATACAGTAAATGGATATTTTCCAGGTCGCTCCAAAGTGAATAAACAATGACATTACCATAATACCATTGATATGGTTGGATAAGTTTAACTCTGACATCAATGTAATGATCAACATCGGTTATGTCAGAAGGGCTACATAATTCCCTCTTCCAAGTTCGAGAGAAGCTGATCTTTGGCAAAAAGTCATTAATGCTCGATGGTATGCGTAGACTGCCTGTCCAATTTGGACTCATTGTCACAGCTCAGTTGATTTGACACACCAAACAAACATCTATCATTTGGATGACATCTTTTCTCAACATTGACCATACAAAAGAATCTCTAATCAGACTCAGAGTCTTCTGTACACCTTGATGACCAGCTCTCTCATATACTTGTTTTCAGATTCTTGTCAGAAGAATAACACAAGGATACTCCACATCTAGAGTAAGTGTAGAATAGACAGCTCCATTATGAATAATTCTTCGGCTGTTTCTTTACAATGCTTTAAAAGAACTATCATATGCTTCCAATTGAACGTAGGCAGTACTCCGTCTTCTACATCATGAATGATGTAATCTCCTGTATCGAAGGTAGCTACCTCTGCTGGACATCGTAATCAAGACAGCATGTCTGCATGAATGTTCTTGAAACCCTGAACATACTCAATTTTGCATCCATATTCAGCAATTGAAACTGCCCGCCATTATACCTTTGTGTTTCGCCCTTCACCAGCAAACATACTCTTAAGAGGTGTATGGTCAGTATAGACTGCGAATTTGGCACCAAAAAGGTACGGGCATAATCTCTTCAAAGCATAAACAACAGCACACGTTTCTTTCTCAATCATGAGCCAATTAAGCTGACTATCTTTCAATGTGGCACTGACATACTGTAGAACACGTTCTATACTTTGATCATCCTCCTGGATGAGGATTGCTCTGACGGCATAACTGGAAGCATCTGTGTACAAACGGTATGGTTTATTCAGGTTAGACTGCTTTTCTGCATAGCATATTCTTCAATTTGTCGAATGCTATCTGCTTTTCTTTACCCCACACAAATCGCTTATGCTTCTTTGTTAACTCCACTAATGGACGAGTTATCTCTGCATAATTCTGTGCACATGACCTTAGTATCCTGTAGTACTCAGAATACTTCTCACTTCGCCAACATCTTGAGGAGCATTCATTTCTTGAATGGCCTTCACTTTGCCATCCTGAGGAGAAATACCTTGTGCTGAAATGCGGTAACCCAGTATATCTACCAACTTGCTGCAAAATCACACTGCTTTCTCTTCAGCTGGGGGTTGTACTCTCATATGTGCTGCATGACTGGTCTCAGATGATGAGCATCTTCCCTATCATTCTTAGAATACACTACTACGTCATCGAGGAAAACATGCAAAAATTTTCCGATGTGACCTTGAAAAATGGCGTTCATCGTGCATTGAAAAACTGCGCCTGAGGTGCAAAATCCGAAGGACATATGAATCCATTCAAAAAGACCATCAGAGCAGACAAATGCCATCTTCTCGCTGTGCCAATATACAGCCTTCAAAAGTCCATCGTTGAAAACAGAGATGCTCTATACATAGAGTCATATATATCGGATATATTCGGTAATGGATATGAATCATTTAGAGACATTTAGTCGATACAAAAGTGAGTAGTGCCAGCCATCTTTTGTAGGTACTAGGATGATAGGCGACGCCCATGGTGATGGTGATGTCCTTAATCACTCCCACTTCCAACATTTCCTTAACTTGTTCCTTAACGATATGGACTTTGACCAATGACATCCTGTAGGCACGTTGCCTAATCGGCATTGGGTGATGTATTAGCACCAGTATCTATCAATACATCTACATACTGAACAGTTTCATCCTTTAGACCCATATTACTATTATTCACAATATGGGTTCTGATTACCACGTACAGCTTCGGCATAGCTCCTGCATCTTGTGTCTTTACCATGATGCTCATGATCCCAGCCATTCCCATTGTCATAACAAGGTGCATCGATCTCCATTGCCTCGTACTTCAGTCTATCTTCTCATCGGGTAGGTTGACTGCTCGTGCTATGTGGAAAATGCATGTTGTTATGTCTGGTTCCCCGCACCCATAACAGTGAATTCCTGGTCGTGCATCATCTCAATTTGGCTGTGGTTGCACATTCTTTGGCATTTCGTTGGTCATATACAGACATACTCTTCTCAGTATCTTCAGGTTCTGTTGATTCGTCATGCTCTGCAGTGTCTTCTTCAATGTCGAACAACATCTCTTAATATGGCTGATCTGGCCACACTGGTGACACGCTACTGTCCTTTGTGGACGATTCTGCAGCTGGCTTTGCTGCTGATCTGCTCTGCCTTTATTTGGCAGTATCATTTGACATGGTTGATTGACCACATTGGGTGCACTGGGGTGGCATATACGTCGTCGGTACTGTAAACCATTGCGGCTGTACTGTATTATTATTCGCTATTATGTTCTGAATACTCTTCATCATATCGAAGATTTGTCCAAACACCTTATTTTGCTATTCTATTGGCTGACACTCCAAATCACGGAACAGCTTTTCTGTATGTTTCTCTGTGTACCCAAGTACATCCACCTCCATTGGTGCTTTGTTGTATCTTCTCTCACTCATATTCATCGCATCTTGCAAGTCCTTGTAATTACCCTGATGCCCAGTAAAACGAATAGCTGCTTCTAATGTGTCCTTTTCTTTATACACGATTTGACATACAAGTCGCTTTTCTTCTAGAGCAAGGATGTATGGTCTCATGATGAGATGCTCGCTGTCTTCATACTCGTCGCGGCTGGCTAAGCTTTCTTAGCCAGTTTTCGAAACTTCTGGTTGAATACATTAATCGTCTCGCCATTCTTCTGTCAAACATTTTCTAGTTCGCACTGGAGTCGCCCAGATTCGTTTGCCAATACAAAGTACGTAATGATGTGTTCTCTTATCTGGTCGCACATGACCTGGTATCTCTTTCTGGTGGACAAGAATTGCTTCACCTCCTTGTGCAACTGCCCACGAGATGTCCAGGAAACAATATAGGCTGCATTGCCTGGTTGCGGTTCCCTGATGGCGTCTAATGGGCGTTGACATGCCTCCATTTATTAACGCACTTCTGCTGGTATGTGATGAACATGATTATGGAGCTCTTCTCTCATGATGTGTGCATTTTCTCGGTCTTTAGTCTTGACCGCATACGAACGCAGACTTAGTCTCATATCCTCTGCTAGCTGAGCGAAAGTTTAGACTACAGCATTGGGATCCATCATAGACCGTCTCAAGATCGAAGGAATTAAACTTGGAGAATTCGAGCATACTGCTTCTGGATTCTGTTCGCTCTAGTAAGTTGTACTACTCAAAACAGTATCACATCTAAATACGCGAGAGGATTTTGTAGTCACCTCATATGTTATAGTTTCGACAATAATTAGACCAAACAAGAGGATTTAATTGTCAACCCTTGTATGTTATTAAAAATTGTTATCAAAATAAATGGCTGCCGTCGATTTATTTTACCCGGTGCTCTACTGATTTGACAGTTATTTTTAATTTCAATCACTATTTTCACACAGCCACCTCATTTATGTTCACAATGTTCTATATAAGTTCTTAATTCTCCTGAACACACTCTAGCTAAGCATTCACTGACGTATCTCGTAATATTGTCTACTGCCTCATGAGTATGCTTTTCTCGTGATGTATTCCGATTATTGCTCGATGAATTACCACTAATTTCACTCATTACTTAATCAGCACAAATCATTATTAATGTATGGCTTACCAAGCTGTGTAATGGTGCTTCTCCGGGATTATTTACAAGCTCAATCAGAATTTGACTTTTTCCATTCATGTGGGGTATCTTGTGTTTTATAGTGTCTCTCGAATGTTCAGAATCACTAATGGTAGCGTCAAGTAAGTTGTCTGATAATTCTGTATGTGTGCAGCCATTCTGTTGTGTGCTACTATCTTGTTGTGTGTCAGTATTGCTCATTTCTACCTTCAGTTTTTCGTTTCTTTTACTCCACAAATTCACTCATGAATCCTGTTCATGCCGTCCTGATCCTGGCTCAGTGAACCATTGTAAATTTCGGGACTGTCTGATGTTTGTTGGTCGGTCGCCTTTTCACTATATATCGATTCGTGCCACAATATAATCTATTCTGATGCTAAATTAATCTAATGTCAATTCCTGTGAAAACACAATCTGTTATGATGTTAAACTGATCAGTCGCTACTGGAGGTAAACCGGTTGTGTAGTTTCGACTATGCTTGCCTCTAATGGTGAACAGAGATAATAGTCAACTCGCCTCCTTCAAACGGTAGCACTGAAGAATATTTATATTGACTTGATTATATATATACCTTTTATTACGGTAATATAGATATAAATTTCAAGGCAAAATCGCAAACAAATAAAACTGTATACAAGATGTACAGAAAATTTCTAAGTTATTCTATTCAAATAATCAAACCAGCAATCTGTCAACTTACTAACACGAGCTAGCTCGATTTTTTACTCTCAGATGAATGGTGGTACAATCATAAAACAATGTTCCACTCTGCAGGAGCTTATATCTTTATTTTCCCGCTAGTTCCCTTCCTGAAACGGCTACTGAAACTACGGTTTCTTAGGAAACTAAGTTTCATTGGTCATGATTACAATCATCAATCAGCAATTTTAAGCTATATGATTGGATCAATTTTCAGCTCTGTGATTGTTCAACATTGATTTTAGTCAATCCACTTTGGTGAGATTTTGAAACGAAATAATCTTCATGTTAAACCTGTGGGACTTTCTTAAGTACAGGGCCTATGGGACTGATGTCATCCCAAAGCTTGTATATCATTAGCTCTGGCCTTTGCTAGACAACCAGTTCGGGGTTTCGTATCAGTGGGTCTCGCAAAACCACTGTTCTTACATAATGTCACTGAGGGCAGAATTTAGTATGAGATTGAATGGGGAAACAAGCTTGAAGCTAAAACCTGTCTACAAAAGAGCCGGCCTATTTCTCGAGCGGTACCCAATTTGACGGTTTCGTACGAAACTCTAAATATTATCATTAATATTATCATGAGTCATCACTCTATGTTTCGTATGAAACTTAGCTGCTACTCCTATGCCTATTTTATGCATTCCATTCATGTTGTACTCTATAATCGTGATTCTTATGCCACATATTCATAATATATTCCTCTTTATTCTGATACTAAATGTACACGCTGATTATCGAACCAACAGCGTTTATCAATCTCTGATATATGATGTCCATGAGCGTTGCTCATAGCTGTTGCTATTACTCTATATTGATGTATGATGTCCCTAACCATTATTTATGGCAGGAAACTGTGCGCCATGCTCGCCTTTCTATATTACATCGCTTCTGACTTCGTGCCGAATCGTATGCTATGGTTCATCACTATAGTCTACTTGCATCAACTATTATTAACTCTTATCGTCCTGTTGCCAAGTACGACTCTTGTCATCTCGTTGCCAAGTACGCCTACTTGATTATGAATACATTATGGCCGCACATGCATAATATACATAATTACATCATCATACAAGCATGGATAGATCGATGTTGTTTCCTAAAAGATGTTGCTACATCTTGCTTGACAATTAGACAGGGCGTTAGTTACCTCTAGAATCTGTGTGCACAAGGGTTAATTATATCAGGCCATAAATGAATGCATCAGAGTTAGTTGATCAGACCTGATCATTCAAATCCACAAATTGTATAATTATTATTGCGATACCACAATATAATATCAAACACAATACCTCAGAGCTAAAGATGATAGCAAATCACTATGCTCCACAGTGGTGCTTTTACAGCCCACTATCGAGGTATAGATGGTCGTGGTGTTTCTGATTTGCAAAGTGTCATCTGTAGAAAGTCTAGTTGGTATGATGACATAAATAGCTGGCCAGTCATTATGCTATAGGTGTATTCTCGGCATGCTTCTATATTTAGATTGGATGTTGCATGCTTACCATCCCTACTACACACCTTTTAATAGTGCAGAATCCTATAAATAATTTGAGGACAGTTCGGGAATAATGCTTAGACATTTACAAGAATGTATAAGACAACTTTTAGTAAAGTGGAAATTCTAAATATCCTGCTTGGTTGCTGTGTATAGCATGGGTGAATCTTGGTCCATAAGTGAGTCGGTCAGTTAGTGAGTTGACTAACGTTGCTGGTTGCGTGCATGTTTATCTATTTGTATAATCTATATACTCTCTAAACTGCTATTGAAAATCACACGATACTATCATATTATCATTTTCGAAATTTAATTATTCGTTTGTAGTCATTTTCAATGCTGAATTGGCCTTGTCTTCCATTTGGGGATTACGTCCTCAATGGATGAATCAAATCTGCCACTCAAGTAGATGTGGTCATAATGAATTATGTCATACATAGGCTGATGTCACAATCACAATTCAAAGTGCATAATGAGTGAAGTATCTAAGTCGGCCATGATCTTTTAAAAGTCTGTAATGTGTACGAATTGTAAGTCTTTACTGCTTAATAACCATTCTATAGAATATTTTAAAGCTGATTTAACTTTTCACTGTCACATTAGTTTCAAGATACTCAACAGATTACCTGTATAATTTTCTCGGAATTAAGGCTCAGACAGTTCAGAGTTCACATTCTAGTTTGATCAATGACTAAGGTACTATCTTTAGCAATTAACAAATAATGAGAGAGATTGTTGGAGTGTGTGATGCCGTTGTGATGTATATTGGAAGGAGTATCGATCTTCTATGTTCCATTGCAGTTATATCACGACAATCTGACAGCTGGCAGAATAAAGGATGCGCCATATTGATCATTGAAACCAGTTGATTGCCATATTGCATAAGCACTTCATTTCACTCTTTCAGGGAGCTTGCAGAATCACTGATATTGAATTGATTGTCTGGCTTTCTTGCACTGTACATTGTCTGTACATGCAGATGATTCTCTGGCAGTGCCACTGGGTG
Organism: Chaetoderma sp. LZ-2023a; assembly: GCA_034401795.1. NCBI lineage: Eukaryota > Metazoa > Mollusca > Caudofoveata > Chaetodermatida > Chaetodermatidae > Chaetoderma > Chaetoderma sp. LZ-2023a. The sequence goes on from CM067372.1 coordinate 132,760,221, forward strand.
ATATCTGATGTAATCAGCGTGTTCCTTTCTGATAGTTTATTAAACGCGCATGTTGGAGAACACTCACTTCCTGTATCATGTTTTTAGACTTGACATATTGCATATTTTCGCTATCATACACATGAACTATAATGCACTTTGTCATATATCGAAAGCTGGACACAGACCAAATTTTATTGAAATTTGTTCATAAATTTAATACGATATTTGAACTCAATATAACAATTCCCACTCACTCCTAGACATTGTCTACTGGGAATACATGAAATATGCCCTGTTGATCCATCCGTTCATCCACCCATCAATCTAACACTGAACGAAAGGATAAAAATTATATTTTGGAGTTTGACTGAAGTAAGTAAAGCAATAATCGCATCATATAGAGTCCATTTTATTTTCTCACAATGCTTTATTTCGCACCAGATTTCGATTCAGTGCACTCAAATTACCTATCCACTCGAACAAACCATGGATTCGAATCAAACTTGTTGTGTGAATACTTTATAATGAGATATGTGACAACGGTGGAGACACGTGACAGTGGTGTCGATTGTGGGTGATACGCAGTTATTCCTATTGAGGAATTCATTTCTAGCCATGCCCCGCTGATTTTTAGTATGACTCGATTTTAACACCTTGAACTCTGAATCTCCCAGAAGTTCGTTTTCAAGATAACTATACAAGTATGCTTTGAGTATTTTGAAACTAATTTGCCTGAGAACGTGTGTTGCATACGACAGCAACAGCTCATAGTTCAATTAGTTCAACAGGCTCGTTCTTAATTTGTAAATTCACCAAAGACGCTTATTTTCGGACCTTTGCGATTTTCGTGACAATCTTATGGCTTTTGTTTGATGCATAATGCCAGCTACCAAGTGACGTATTTTGATGATGACACTGTCTGTTACTTATGTGGTAAATCAGACACATCCATGGCTTTGATATGACCTTTGCTTTATATAATGAATGAGCAAATCAAGATAATCGTCAATGCTGAATTGATGTAGGAAGAAAAGTGGATAATAAGATTGATGAAATACGATGACGTAAATTATTCTACCATCTTTCCAGGATATCAGGCAAATGCTGGTTCAGGAAGAGACTCCCATTCTTGAGCCAGTCTGCAGCTATAGTGTGAAGAACACCTAGATGATCCTTTACCTCGTCTATGAAGTCTGCTGCGTTGGCATACTCCGTCTCTATTGGCAGGCCCTCTGGTGTGGGTGTCTACATCCAGGATTTCCGATCGCTTGATAATGTCGAAATTGTGTGTCATGTTAATGCCCCCATATCTGTAGTTGACCACCGACACAGGCATACAGGCATTCACAGCGGCCACACAATGTCTCTGGCAGGCTCCAGTGAAACAGTCAATCATATTTCTGATTAGGCAAAAATCACATTGGAAAGATCTTATGGATGCTATTGTGGAGAACAACTGACTGCATGTGTGCTTGTTGTCCCAGTGACTTCTTAGGTTTGAGCAGAGCGATGAAGCTATTGTAGAGAGAATTCGCTGTGCTTAGGCATGGTTGATCATAAAGTCAATCAGAGATGCATTATGAACGATAAAAATACGCTACACTATACGATATTAATCTATCTCAGATATCCGAGTAATCACTTCGATTCTTAAACCAACGGCATGCATCCAGATTAGCGGACTCGCGTAATAACTTTAATTATAGCGAGTTATGCTAACGACCGACCGCTAGAAAGCCAATTTATGTGAAGTGATTATGTTGAATTTGTGTCACCCCTTACTGGGTGCTTGAATTCGGATATCAAGGGATACAAGTTAAAGCAATCCCGCTTCAAAACGAGGCATTATTAGACATAAACCTCCCTCCAAACGATCAATATTTTATATGAAAGTGGCGCAATGGTTTGTTAATATCTGCCTTAAGCGAGTCCAGACTCGCTAGGCCAAACTAAAGCCTCTGTTCTGAGACCCGGAGCAGGCCAAGAATCCAATCTAAAGATAGAGAGCATTCGTATTTCGCGAGATTTCATTCGATACGAGATCAAGAAAAGTATCTCTTATATATTGGGTAGCCATTGCCGGAGTGATTTCCACCAGAATATGGTGGTAGAAAGAATTGAGAGGTAAAACAACACGAGTGCTACTCTCTTCATAGTAGACAATACTATTCCACGTAAGTCGAGATGATATGAAGCCTATAGTAGTCTGTGTGACAAGTAGTTAACGACAAAATTAGTCCCTCTGAATTCGTCGTAAAATTCAAATCTGTCGCGCACAAAATGAGGTCAGGAATTTGCTGACGTTGCGTAGATGCTGATAACAGACTCTGGTAAAATCCACACTCATCTGCCCAATAGTCCAAAAATACAAACCTTCATTTAGTTCTTGATTTCTGTATGTTTAGTTGTTTGAAAATGCACAATTTACATAGACAATTTCAGACTATTTTATTCCATTCTCAGTCCTATGTATAGCGACCGTCAAGACTTACAAAACTTGAATCATAATTACTAAGAAATTTTTATAAATGATTGTGAACATGTCGTTGAATAATTTTGGACAGGATCGGTAAAATAGATATTGTTCTATTGTTACTAATATCGCCTTTGTCGTCCGATTTCTATAGCGGGTTCACGTTAACACACCTCCACGTTGTATACGCGTAATTGATGGCACTATAACTTGTGCAGCTAATTTGAGGAAATGTGCATTTAGCCAGCAGACGTATTTGTTTCAAGCGGCTAAGTTCCTCGTGGACGTAACTAACTGTTACGCTCGCTATTTTAAATTTAATATCGCTTGGGACTTTATTTCTAACATACATTTTAAGGGCATTTGATATTCCGTGAGTCTGCATTTATGGGCTTTACAAGATTAACAGCAACCGTAGTGAAATATTGATTGAACAGTTCACAATGTTTTTCGGCGTTTCTAATTTCATTTCCTTGAACAAAATTTGATTGTAGATTACTTCGTATCCGGGCGAGGTCTGCTAAATCACATTCAAGATGGTAAGTTAAATGTTTTAGTAGTACATATATTTGGAGTAAGCTCGGGATAATCCGTTAAAACATGTAACTACGGTGTCCATCACTTTTGATGCATTAATTGGGCATCGATTAATAGCTATATGGGTGATGAACGCTGTCCGTATCGAATGGGCTAGACATTCGTTACATTGCTAAACTATTTTGGCTGTATAGGGTGGATCTCGCGAATCATTCACAGTTAATATCTGAGATAATTATGTAGTATTCAATTTTATCATATAAACAAGCCTTCTAGCCCGTTCCATATTTTTCGATATGAGCAGACGTGCCATATTCAACTGAGTATTTTCATTGGCTGTTGGGTGCGCAACCCATTTAAATCGACCAATTAAAACATCGCTTGGTATGAGCGTGACGCGTAGGGATTACTACGCGGTACTGTTTTACTACGATTTGTTTACTACCATTTGTCATTCGTGAAACGTCATCGCAAAATGTCATCGTTTAACAGTTCATCAGTCGGCAGCAAAGTAACGATAGATGGCCGTGGCTCTGCGATGGTCTTGGAAGAAAGGTGTAGTTTATGGCTGACATCTGACATCGCCAGATTTTGTGTTTGTCACTATATTTTGCTGCACATTCAGTATCTGTTATCAAGTGGTGGTGCGTCACAGCGGCGGTATCTATTTCACGAAAATCAACAATGAGAAATCAGATAAAAGTCATATCAGCAACTATTGGCAAATATTTCAAAATTACAGTTTATATGATAAATAAAATTTCAAACTCGGTCACTTTTCATATCACTATACCTCGTTGAAAATTATCAATTTTGCACTCGCTAATGCTCATTGCAAATTGATAATTTTCAACTCTGTCCATAATAGTGATATGAAAAGTGACCTCGTTACAGATTCTCTATTTACAGTTTGGATATTAAGAGAAACGGCTTCCACCCTCCATTGTATTCGTATTGATATCCATTCTAATTTCTGGTATCGAATTGAAATTATGCAAATATTTTGTGATGGTTGTCGATGTGTTGGTCAAATAGATAGCCGTGCCCTCAAGCTATGCTTGCTATATAGTCCAGGTAAGTCGTGATAATGAACGATTTTTATTTCAAAGGATGACAGCTTGTTATTTTAAATAATCAAAGCTTAATATTATAATGCCCCAATTCACATTTGTCAGAGACTATGTAACTGCACGAGCGTCAAACCAACAAAAGCATTGCAGAATTATGAGGAAATATTTCATAAATACAGTATCGTAGCAACAATGCTGTACAGTTATTTTAAAATAGTGTGAACATTCCTTAATTGACCTTTCCCAAATATTCACCAAGATATATAATCCTGTACATCGTAAAATCATTCGCTGGATCCGGGCTCCGCTTGGTAACTACCTCGCTGTTACCGTAACTTGCCTGGCCACCTCAAATTCATGTCTGACATGTCATCACATTAACTGTGAATTCGTCAATATGCTTGATGTCAATCCCGTGATATTGCTTGAGGGAGTGATGCACATTAAGAACTCTATTGACAAACTAGCGGAACTAAAGCTGTAAAACAAACTCGTTAACAGCTTCTCCAAGAGATTGTAATGGTAAAATGTGATTTTTCATTACACAAGGAAATATATTACATTCCTATAACTACCGTGCACGGATATCTCCCAGGGACAAAACACAATCCAATCAAGAAAGCACAGTTCCGGAGAGCAAGCTCAGACGAACATTAGATCAAAAGAAAATCTTTGTAACTTTAATATTGTCACCAGCAGATGTTGCCTGTTTGGATGAAACACTGGATTGGAATTACTTTACTGGTAGATTCGGCTACAATTCTGCTTCATAAATTCTTGAGAATTTGCCATACTCATATTGCGACTTATTACTTGCCTTCTGTGTCTACCTATCGCTATCTTTACAAACACTAACGCACTATCGTCATGTACCTCTATTCTACTAAACCATGTCATGTGCCTATATTCTTCTAAACCACGATACGTAATTTCTAGAAGATAAACTGTTTAGAAATGCAAATGTTTAGTTTATTTAGTTGGACTTGGTCACCATATAGTTGGTTTTACTCTCGTTGTATTAATGATGTACGTCAATGATTTGTCACTCAACTGTATTACGTCATAATCGTTTACATCACATGGAGGCAAATGTACGAAATGTATGCATTTCATGGATTTACCATTCATTAAAGATTATGTTGATTACTTTGAAACTAAGAAAACCTGTCATTGTTGTTGCCATAGGCAGCAACAGTACGCAGTCGAATTACTTTCAAAATATTCAACAGCTAACCTGTATAGTTAGCTTGCAATTAGGATTTTGATAGTTCAGGATTAAAATATATAAAAATCGATCCCAACATGCGCAAAGCGTGGGTGGGGCTTAACTAGAAATGGACGGGGCAAATGGATCTAGAAATGGATCCCTCTATTACCTAGCTAAATTCGACTCCAATGGTGGAACACAATAATTCGTTAGTACAGTATTATATTTTCTAATATTTGACTGTAACCGCCGCTCCGTGAACAACCAAACTTCAAAATCTACCACAGATTTCCTAATATACCACAGTGGATGCCAATGACCCGAATGACCGATGTCATGGTAAAGCTGCCATATCTTCTACGTGACAGCATAAACATCGATATGTGTGATAATAACCATACTATAATTGAGCATTCTATGTATTAACTGGTTTTAACAACTATGCCCTTGCATTATCACCAATGCGATGTATCTGATTCATACACCAAATTCTAATAAAATAACATATCTAAATCGCCATTACTACACCAGCTAACATCTTTCAGACTATTCCATGAGACTTTCTCAATTGGAAAATAGCTTGGTCACTTTATTCTAGAATAGGCGGGATCTGCTAAAATCTGTAAAGCATTGCTATATATGACCTGCTGCCATAAAGCCAAGTTATTTGTCTGTCTTGGTGCTCAATCTTGCTACAAGTATGTGGTATTAAAGCCGTGTGCATCGAACCTGAAAGTGATTGCACAAAGATTAATGATATATCGATATAGTAATTTGTTCATTTAGATATTACCATCTGCAACCATTGAGACAGACTTAGCGCAAATATCGCGATTCAAATGCATACAACTCACTCATCTCAAAGTGTGAAAAGTGTGCTCGGCCGAGATTTATTGAGATTATATCGTCAACTTGATTTGACTTCCATTTCTCTGCTAGCTGCTGTTATAGTTTACATGGTTTTATTTAAAGCTGTTGTGGTCTAGGATGCAAAAATTTAGCAACAGTTTTTAATATTTAAATGTCTACTGACGATCGATTTAATGGGAACATTGGAAATCGTCTTCCCACGCACGCACGTACGCACGGACGTACGGACTGGCGGCCGCCCGCCCGCCCGCCCGCCCGACCACCATATCCACTGAACAGCTAGAAAACAGATTCGCTACACATTGTGCATTATTGCGTGTTATGCGCAATCTGATTCACTGAAGGGCGTATGCCTATCCATGCCGAGATAATACCTTCCTTTATAGATCCATAACTTCATCCATTTAAGACAAATTTAGCAATAATTTTCCAGCTTTATTCCCGAAATAACATCCCGATGTTGTTTACGTTGCTACAAGTCCATCTCTCTCAGTCTGTATCCATCCAGTCATCATTCCATATCGCCAGGAATCTACCCCTCTGTTATAAAAGAAAGTCAACATACGAATTTGCGGTAGACCATATGTCATCAGCAGCCATTAGCAACATCACTATGCGGATAAATCTCCCATTAACATAGCCTTAATATAGCGTGTCTTCCACGAACTGTATGATGCCATACTGTCAGATGCTTCTGATAAGTCTGAGGGATAAAACGATGGGATAATGAGAACTGGTTTATTATGATCAGAGATATAGTGAAAGTAGAGATTTTCCTGTCTGACATTTGATCATATAACGGGGATTATCATGCAATCATGAGTTGAATATTTTCTATCACATTCCGAGGACAGTTGGCGGATTGCACACTCATATATCTTTGAACAACACAACAGGGGCGAAACCACGCAAATACCAATTATTGATAAGCATGGCAATGCAATTTAACAAATACAATGTGTGATTGAGTGTTTTATCTTTATGGCGGTGCTGTGAAATGACATGAAAAACGCTAGCGGATACATGAGAAGGAAGGTGAATGATTGAAGAGATGCATGCTTTATCGTCAATAGCCGACTCCAATCTGTCAGTCATGAATATGACGTCATAACCAATTATGTGACGTGTAGGCTGACATCATAATCAACAATGTAATGACTGTCATAGCTACGCCCATCAAGAACTTTTAAACATGGCTCATAGCTGCCAGTGGATTCATCCATTATAAGGAGTGTTAAAATAATGTACTGTCTAATTCTTATTGTTGAACAAAATTGTTCCCGTTATGTATTGATTGCTATTAACACACATTCTACAAACTGTGGTGAAAACTAGTTTTATGTTTGAACTGCATACTAGGAAGACCTCATCCAAATATTTATATCAGTAAAATATTTATCTTCACAAACTAAAACAATGTTCTGAAGCAGTATATGCACGCATTACCATTTTAAATGTGGTTGGATGACGTTCTCAAGATGCAGGAGTAATCTTCAATCAAATTGTGTTGAAGATCGTCAAGTGAGTATATGTCACATCTGAATGCAATTCTAGTTATGTCAACATATGTTAGGCTCTATAAGGGTGTATAATATAGGTTTAGTTTTGTATGTCATTTCTGCCGAGTCTATCTAAGATAGATCTTAGCCACACTATGGAACCATTTCAAGATGAGTTAGTTAAACCTTGTCAGGTTGCAATAGAAGAAATGAAAGTGGTCTCAAAGACATGCATGTATGCACCTAGTCTTAAAGGGAATCACATATGGCAGCTTGTGAATAAGACATGGTCAGCCAAATACTGATATAATACACGTTAATAGGTGAACTTCCCAAATGAATTTATTTGCATTTCATAAAGCAAAGTTCTCGTTGAACACGAAGTATTCAAATAAAATTAGGAAGAAATCGTCAACATGATTCAATCCATTTCCTATTCATATATACGTCTGTAGCTGACACATATCAATTTGTAAATATGGTTTTCTGTATTTCTTCTGTTAGGTATCACGTGTTCTAAAGAGAAGTGCATGTTTGTGGTGTGCACAGTGTGGCGATTTTAACTATGCTAAATACCCGTCGACTCGTTTGTGTTTGTATACGTGAGTACATGTGGGCATCTGCACGTGTGCATGTACATGTGTATGAGTGCATGCATGCTTGCATGGTGTGTGTGTGCGTGTGTGCGTTCGTGCGTGCGTGCGTGCATGCGTACGTGCGTCTGTGTGTCTGCCGCTGTCTTCGTTTAAAGATTTACATTACATATTTTATTCCTATCATCGTCAGCTACATGACATAATAAAATAATAATTTACGGCCGTAGGCCTCAAAACCTTTCAGCCAAATTACTTCCTATGTATCTAATACCGTATTTGTTGCATCAAAAAGGGGAGTGTTATGTGCTGTAGTTTGTTAGTACGTTATAATAGCTGTCTCAAAGGTGGGATCAGCGATTACAATCTTGGATTACTTTCAGTTGTAAAATTATTATCGAAATAACATAATATAATATCAACCATAATACCTCATTACAGCCATCATCTGTCTCGTCACCTACATTTCAACATTGAAGCCACCATCAGAAGTGCCTAGACAGTGGTTTGAGAATAACACTCTGACAATCTTATCGACATTCTATGTTAGATGCCAATAGATCATCAGATTGAGGGTTAAACACATGCAAAATAATGAAATGCACACTTGTCCGTATGTTCAATAGAGATCTGGGTCCAACTCACATCAGGCACTAATTTTCAGCGCACGAGTTTAGAACATTGTACGTATCGAATATACTGCCCAATGCAAGGTAATGATTTCATGGTATGAGAGGGCCAATGATTTGGCAACGCAATGCAAGATTTATTCGCAGTTGTGTTATTCATCAGATAAGCTGTATTGGTTTTCTACTAACAGAGCACGCAGAAAACAAAAGGCAAAAGTATATAGATTACATTTAGGGTGCCCATTTCATTCTTTACTGTTTGTTTTAGGTATAACTTCCACATTCTTAATGAGGAAGCTATAGAGAAAACCCAATTAAAGTTGGGTCGATCAAAGTGTATGTCTTCGAAGCAGACTATTTACCTAGAGCTAATAAATCTAGATATCATATCGCTATGATTGCTCAGCAATCAGGTGACTGTGTACATAAGTGAAATTAAAATCACTTTAACATCATGTTAAACCGGATTCTATCTTATAGTAGCAAATAGAAATTGTCAATATGTTGTCTTTACTTCATTAATACGGTCCATTAAATGTTTTGCTTGAAAAGATATAAATTAAGTTTGCGTAGTTGCAATGGATGCATCAACTTTAGCTATGCCCCGCCAATCTCTAACTAACCTCTGCCCACACACTGCATGTGATGGAATCGACCGAATTCTTAATTCCCAGGATCTGAATATCAAGGTAACTATACAGGTAAGCTGTTGAACATAGTGAAATTAGTTTTAACATATTCAGAATAATCAGTATTATGTGGTAAAGACATACAATTCGTAGACATGACCGACTTTTAAATGTTTGTGACAGACTTAGCTCCATCATTCCTTAGACATTCTTATTGATTATGACGCCATATCCTTGAGTGACAGATTGGATTCTTCCATTCAGTTCGGATTGTATTTGACATTGACTTTGCCTCCGCTTTAATTATGATTTTATTTCTAAAGAAATTTATCCTCGCATCTTTTGCAATAGTGACATCCTTCCCATCCGCCCATGGTAATTTGTTTCATGTTACCTCATTGATACCTGTTTAATCTACTTCTAATTTATTTATTATTCTATACAACCTAATTGCAAAAACCCAGGACTGAGTTGTTAAAACACGTTCCCAATACATTTCCTGTCAAGGAGGAATTCTGGGGAAAAATTTGATTTTGTATTACAGTTTGAATTATGCCGCTTCACCGCACAGTATTATCGTCTATGACTGCCTGGGGAAATATGAAATCCAATCTCTTAAGCGCGGTTACTATTACTAATAGAGGAATAGTAGCCGTGTCACATTTGGCGCTTCATGATATTGAAGAAATACATATTTACATCTTGATCTATGCCACATGCAGTCTCTTCTGCAACGAAAATAAATGACTTTATCTCAAAGGATGAAAACTAGTTGCTGGTCATTTAAAATAATGAAAAGTGGATACTGCTATGCTACAGATTATCTTTGTCGCAGACAAACATTACACTGCCCTAGAGCCAGACCAATACAAAACATTGCAGAAATGAAAGGGAAATAAATATTCCATAAAGCGTCTCCAATATTATGCGGGAATCTATCTTTCCCATCAACAAAAATGTTGAAGGTTGTGTAAATAACTCCATTGACCTTTTCCAAATATGCACCAATATATCTAATGGTTGTAGGCCCTACACCATGCCATTCGCTGCACAACTAGTAGAGAGCAAGTTTAGTCGAATATTGGATGAAAAATACCTATATTAAAAAATATATAGGTATTTAAAAATGTTAGAAATACTTTACTGATAGATGCCGCTATAATTTTGTTTTAGAATCAGTAGATATTGCCATGAGAATAGCTCATGGTGCCACTCATTGTATAATGGAGGACTCCAGTTTCGCAGTCAATCATATGATGTCGTAATCAACTACGTCACTTATAGGCTGACGCCATAATCAATTACGTCATGAATGTTTGTATTTATGCCCGTCATGCATGCTTAATAGTCCGTCAATTTGTACGATTTATATTCCTTTACTACTTAATAAACATGTTGTTGAATATTTTGAAACTAACTTGGCTGGGCACTGCTACTGCCATAGGCTGCAAGAGCACGCAGTCGACTTAATTTCAATATAATCAACATCTTACCTTTATAAATTCTTTGAAATTGAGATTAAGGGAGTGCAGAGATGGATCGATCCAAACCCTGAAAAGAGTGGGTGGAGCACAGCTAGAGATGGGCGTGGCGAAGCTAAATCTGTCGTCCTCCATTATTAAGCTCTCGGAGAGTCAAATGATGGAAAATGACAATTCACTAGTAGAGTGCTGTATTTTCTCATATTTGACTGTAAGCAATATTTCATGAATAATAGAAAGACTAATTATATCGCAGTCGATCTGAAATGGGCCAATGTTATAATGATGTAGTTATATTTTCAGTGTCACGGTATATAGAGAGACATGTGTTGCCATTATCGACCTCTGTTTATATTTATTAACTGGTATCGACATCCGCACATATTTCCTTACACTATCCCATGCATGCCTCATTAGTGTTGTTGAAGACAGCGTTGCCAATCGATGGGTGGTTGGAAGTGTCGGGTCATACATTGCTGTGCGGTATGCCCACTACTTCATCTCATTATGTTCTGGAGAATAACCTAAGACGATAAATGCATGAATGGATGATACAACTATTTTGGGAAATGTCAAACACCGAAGCAACCATAATCTCTGAACATAATAAATCATGTTTCGGTACTCATTATCCCCTCTCATCAATCCCTGAGCTGTGAAATAGTAGCATAGGAAAACGCATAAAGCGTGACTCGACATAAAATAATCCGGATCAATGCACACCGACGTTAGGAAGGTAATGCTAAATAAGTGCGTCTTTCAGAAGCTCGTGAAATATAATCGAGATAAAAGCATATTAATGCGGAATACATCTTAAGAATGGTGTTGCTGAATGCAGCTGAGGACGTAGACACAAAGTGCCTACAGTGATGTCATTGAACAGCACCCCAAGAGAATAAAGGGCTGAACTCCGTGAAGTGGCATTGCAACACGGCCAGCCAAAGAGGAAAGAAGAGAGAATAGCAATATCTCTGTGTCATACTAAGAAATTTAACCGTAAATGCATGACGTTCTCAGGCTGAGAAAATGGCATAATAGTTTGTTGAATCAATGCACGTTCTTCCTATTCAATACACGTCTAATTGTGTAGTCAAATGTACTTGTGGAAATAAGTTCTTAACATGATACTCGATTACTGGCTTCTCATGACATGGATAACTTACTGGTGGAAGATTTATGATGACCAATGTGAGAATTGTGACTCTAACATATTTGTTGCTGACATAAAGGCACTGAATAATTCAAGTTGATCACAATTAAGTTTTGTAACAGTCAATTGAAAAATGTTGCCATTTAATAAAAATTGTGCGCATCATCCGTCCGTCATCCATGTGTCATCTGTCCGGACGATAAAGGATGAATGATTAACAACACGTGGTCTACATGGTATATGCACAATGCACCCACATTAGGCTCTGAAAGTTACGTCACAAATTAAAGTATACATTTCATCATAATTTATCACATCATCTAAATATTGTTAAACCTGCTATAGAGCGTACCTCTGTATAATCACACCATCTATATAAAGGTCATTGTTCTGACTCCTAATTCACTAAACAAATACATTTGTCCAGTCCACTTTTGTCTTGTTCCCATAGTGATTCTTATAGACAGCCTTCACTAGAATGAAATGAAGTGAAATGAAATGAGATGGTCTTACGTGCAGAGTTTTCTGGAAATAGAGATGCATAGATCCCAGCATAGTGAAAGCGTGTGTGGGGCTTTGCTAGAGAGGTGTGGGGCATAGATAAAACTGGACATATAACATATTCAACAGCTTACCTCTATGGCTAACTTCAAATATAGAATTTGGGAAGTCATGGCCCAAAACATTACAATCTATCCAAATGCGCATAGAGAATGGACGGCAAATGGTAGCTATGCAACCCTCTATTGAAACAATGCTTCCACCATAGAGACACTACCAATGGTGTGAACATTTAGGGGGTCAAGATTATTCTATACACTTATATCATATCTTTAACTGTCTCGCTATTGCACGCCACCAGACAATACTTTCAATAGCAAAATATTCTTGACTTGCTGAATACTTTGAAAATTATTTGACTGAAAGTTGTTAGAGGCTTAGCTACCAACAACTGTCAGGCAAATTAATCTCAAAATAATTAGTGGGTCCAGAGATATAACCCCTGGAGTATGTCGTCTGCAAAGCCTCAGCAGCGAGACGGTTAACGCTTCAAATAGATTGTATGGAAACAGTATTGCTGGAAACTAGCGAATAGCTATTAAGTGATTTGGTGATTTAACTACATCATGCAGCATTTGTGTAGCGTTAGCCCGGCTTCTTCTTCCCTGAGTTGAGCGTATTGGAATGCTATTTTCTCCAGTTTTATTTGTTATTCTAACAATATGAGGACGGGTGTGTGTTGATTCATTAATTTATTTGTCAATTTATAGGTGCATATTCATACCAAAATGCTTGAAAATAATATTGTTAATATTATAAACTTAGATGCTTAGAGTAAGTACCTGGATGCGATGAAGCGAAAAAAAATTGCCTAATTAAATCGCCTAGTATGTGGAGCAGAGTTGAAATGGAGCTGGAAAGGTGCACTTCTTGGTTAAAATTATATGACAGCTTGCCTACAATTACGGCTAGACATCCATCGTCATTTACTTATCAAATTAGGTATTAATTATATGGCTGATTTTTGTATCGAAATGAACAGGCCAAACGTGCACATCCTCTTTTAAAGCCATAAGTTTGCAATGCAGACATGTTCCCATATAGGCATAATGTGATACGTGCGTAATTCCATGTTGACAACGATGGAACCGAAATTTAAAAAGGCCCTCTAATCAAGATATATTATATTTAAAGGATTTAATGGAACACATGTTTTATCGTGCCCATCCAATGGACCTTTCCATTTTAGCTATGCCCCGCCCATCTCTAGCTAAGCTCCACCAACACATTTCTCGTGTTGGGATCGATCGATCTCTGAACGGCCTAACCATCGATTTCCAGAAAATGATACAAGTAGCTGTTGAATATTTTGAAACTAATTTGACTGGGTGCTGTTGCTGCCTAGGGCAGCAAGAACGCCCAGTCAAATTAGTTTTAAAGTATTCAACAGCATGTGTATTAAATAGCAAAGACATACAATTCATACAACGTGTTGGACTATTTGAGATTTGATGACGGTCTATATGGAGCCCTTTGTGACGACGTAATGGTTGTGACGTCATCACAAACACACTGAGCTGATTATGACGTCATAGGAGGTCAGATGATGGATGGATACTCTGGAAAGGTGAATTGCATACGCTTCCTTAATATGGTTGTTCCTTGGATGTCGGTGTGGTCGTTGGGGGCGATGTCCATGTGTGCCGCTCACGTGTGTTTTAGTTAGTTTCAAAATAGGCTACGTTTTATGATTTACTCAATAAATACCTAGTTTGTGGCAATGTAATGGGAATATGCATCACTAACGCCCATTTTTTTAAAAGATGAGTGGCTGTGGATAATGTATTTAAGAGGGATATCGTGATTAATTTTGTCACCATTCCACACGTATCCACGGCACCAATTGCAGATTGCACCAATTTTTCAAACACAACCAACTTAGTGTTGTAAAAAGCGTCACACTCTGCGAAGGTCAGTGCGAATTTTGAAGACGATGTTGCTCAACACGGATGCTGCTCCAAACAGTACTATTTCACATCATTATCACAAAGAAAATCAGTTATCATGGAATTACTTCCATGCAAATTAGTGTAACATTTTCAGCAATGACTTCCCAGTATCTCAATTACGAGGGTAACATGCAGGAGACCTGTTGAATATTTTGAGATTTATTTACCTGGAAATGATTCCTGTCATAGGCAGCAGTGGAGCTGTAATGTAAAATATAGTCTATTCTCTCAATGACCTAATTAATATACAAACAGGGACACCCGACACCACCATCATCCTTAATTAGAGACCCGCCACTATCAACCCGGATGGAGATTAACTCCTATTTTAATAGCCATGTACTGCTAGTTGTAGTTAGAATGCACGGCGCTCTCGGATCAGTCTCTGTATCATAGCTGATTGGTAATAATGCCCTCTTATATCTACACTCGTGTAACGAGTTTGTTCTAGCATATAATAATTAATACACGACGTTTCAACTGGCAACGAATGAAAAAGTGAATCTGAATCGATAGAATCAGCAATGAGTTAAAGGTGTGAATAGAGTGAAGTAACATTGTGTTAAAATGAAGTAATATTGTGTTAAAAGTAACGTTAAAAATTTCAATATAAACGTTAATATGTACATAGACACTTGTAAGTCAATACCGAGGATTTACATATATGCAATTTACGTACAGTAAGGCAGTTTCTCTGTTGAAAATATGGTGATATTTAATAAACGTTTTGTAGTTTAAAATGTCGCTAAGCCGTCTCCAGTCCGTAAACTGTTACATTTGAGTCAAACGGAGAGATGTTAATATAATTTAAGCAGTGAACAGTTAATTGCTTGTGAAGATGGCGTTGGACGAAATGGCCACAACGTTTTGAAGACCTACTGAATAACTATACAGACCGGCCACGGAGTCTTTACCGGAGTACTTCACACGTAGTTGAAATCGCGAATACAATATCTATGTATTCCGGCAGACTCAAAAGAGACCAGGTACGTCAATGGACACATACCACACATGATTACGTCAGCTGGCTGCAACATGTAAGTTTCTGGATGTAGACAAGGAAATATAGTTGCAAATCATCCAATGTTGATCGTCGTCTAAGCTAAGACGCCAAGCATTAAAAAACTCCGCTATAACCTTGAAACAATTGCTTGATTTTCCAAGAATAACAGAACTGCCATAGTGGCAAGCGCACCGCAGGGTAAATTCATTGCAAAAATGGAAATAAAACCACTGACCAGGAACCGTTAAAAACACAATTTCAAAGATGCTTGGACAGCCAAGTAGTTCATCCCAGTATAATCACAGTACCAAGATAAAGTGTTTTAGAGGTTGATACACTTATCCCCACAATGTCTGCCCAGCCAAAGGCAAACGTTGTATGAACTGCAATACGATTGGACATTCATCCAAGTGTTCTACATGTAGATACCTTAAGAAATCAGAAAAGCTTTCAGATAAACAAATATATATGACAAATCAAGGAATTGTGAATCATCTTGAAGAATTGAATATAGACTTGTTTACAGATGAGCCACGTGATTCTGATAACGATTATGTATATGGTGTTACAGGAGACGTGATGAATATTAAAAAAAACCCGTCCAAAAATAATAGATTAGCCTCGCAACATTCAGCAAATTAAGTTGGAACATCATTGCCTAAGGTGACCATCAAAATACAAAATACACATATAAAGATACTTATAGATACTGGTGCGTCAGGAAACTTTCTTGACAAGAAATGTTATGTAACTCTTATCAATCGCCTGCCATTATCGCATGCTAAGACTAGAAATATCCCATAAAGATTAGATAAACCACTTCCAGTTAGTAGCAAATTTAATTCAGAAATTCAGGCTAGTGATTGCAAGACTGACCAAATATATGAACATTATGTTTCCTTGTTTAGCAGGGTATGGAAGTTGAGAGAGACTCAGTATAAAGTACACATTGATACGTCAGTACATAGATGTACACAGCCACAAAAACGGGTTCTACTCAAACGGTGTATACCATGCCAAGCGGCAACAGGTACTGAAATCGCAAGCTACTTCAGATGACGGATCTTCCTAAAGTGCCATTGACTAACATAAGCGTAGCTTTTTACAGACCATTCCCATGAGAAATTACTTATTAAAATGACGACTATACACGATAGCTAGTTATTGAAATAACAAAATCAACATCCACGAAAGCAGTGGTTCCAGGGCTTGATTGAATATCCTCTATGTTAGGTATTCCCGAATTGTAAAAACAAAAAATAGACCATCATTCAACATGGGAAGTGTTTCGATCATCTCCTAAATGTATAGGCTTCAAACACAAAAAGAATACATCCCTGTGGCCATGAGAAACTTGTTTTGAGTGCTTTCTCAACTTCGGCTGTTGTAATTTGTGTTACTAATGGCCCGAGGTCTCATGAGAACGGGTGCAATGGCTCACAACCATAGTCTGGGAACGGTTTCTTGAACCATTCTCGTTTTGCCTCAGCTTTGACTTGGTCAGTCCGGATAAAGTGTCCTTCAGAGTTGTGTACAGTGAGTGGTGGTCTGTAGTCAGTGACTGTCATGGCTATGTCTGCCCGAAACCTTTTGTGACAGTCATCCGTGGCATTGATTTCATCTACTAGGCAGTCTGCTTGTTAAAATAGTAAGATCTCTTAATCCTTCGCTGATGTGGCACAGTGTATTTTGATGCAGTCTTCACATTGATAGATGCGGGGTCATAACACTTCCTCCTCTGCTGATAGTATTACTACTACAGGGGCATTAGTATACCTAGTTCGGTGTTTTTTTAGAACTCCTATGGTGCTGTTAGCTGATAATTCCATACATTCAGTATTATGATTAGCGCTACGCTTGTCTCGGAGCTGACGTCGATGTTAGCTATCTGCTCCGTGAGGTGTATGATATTTGAGCGTCAGTGTCGCTGATGAGATTGGTAGGTTCTAGGTGACGCTACCATTTTATGGGGTATGTCGTTTATACATTAGGTAGAGATGGTTAATCTAATCTCCGTTTAATATACGGAGATTAATTGTGAAAATGTAATCGGTTACTGTACTGCATAGTTTGTATCCGACGGATCATTGGATTTCTACAAGGTTTACTTCCTCAATACGACCACTTGATTTGGACTGCATGGTTAAACATCAAATGCTATTTTAAATTTGTAAACTCATTCTGACTGTATTTGCCTGTATATTGTTTGATGCTTTGAAATGGATTTGACTAAATGACTTTCACAAGGAAGGATGTAATGTCCAACATAACTCATTTTCTCAATTTAATTAGAGCACGCCCTTATCATACCGTATGGGGACTAACTCTTATTTTAATAGCAATATACAACGAGTTGCAGTTAGAATGCACTCTCTCCGACCAGTCGCTGTATCATAGCTCATTAGAAATGTTGTCCTCGTGTATAGAGTTTGTTCTAATTAATGCCCCATATTTCATGAGATTCCAGTCATATTAATCTAAAAATATTTAACAATATATGCATTATTTCGTTAAGGATTTTATTGAAGCAGCGATGTGTAAAATCTATTAAGGCATTTTCCCTTTCAGATTAACAGTGTTCATATCCAGGCTCCCATTACCCTGTAGTTATTCTCATCTACACGTACGTAAACACTAGCGTGATGCACTAGTAGTCTTTGTACACCTGGAGTCATGGGGTGGCTGGGGTTGTTATGGTGGTGGGGAGCGTACATTAACATCCGGCCTCTGGCATGAATACGACAATGTAGTTTTATTAACTTTCCGCTGTGAGTTTATTTGCGTGTTATATCCATGCATTCTTTCTACTGTCTGGTTTCATACTATTTACAGTGCGTATTCCGCGATGTCATTAATAATTAATAGAGATTGTTTGAAATAATTGTTTCCCATTCTTCTCGGAATTGTCATCGTGTCTGAAAAGGTTACATTCGTAGATAGGAATAGTATAGAAATACCATAATTACACACGAGCATTGGCCTACGGGGCGGAAATAATATTCTTAAAACTTTTTAGATGACAGAATGTGTCATATCCTGAATTTAGCAGAGTGCAAATAATTATACGGTAGGTATTAATTTCACCGGCCAATTTGTGTGGTATACTTTTCAATTCAATTCAATTTGATTTACACCATGACGTTTTACAAAGTATTTTGGGCAAACTAACCTTCCCATAGTTATATTTTATTGTGGACAACCATATTTGGTAAATATCCTCTTACTCCTGTTTCTCCTCCTACTCCTCCTCCTCCCCTCCTCATCACCACCACCACCACCACCACCACCACCACCACCACCACCACCACCACCACCACCACCACCACCACGAAAACTACCACCACCACCACCACCACCACCACCACCACCACCACCACCACCACCACACAACCACCACCACCACCACCACCACCACCACCACCACCATCGCCGCCGCCGCCGCCGCCGCCGCCGCCGCCACCACCACTTCTGCTACCGCCGCAATTCACCACCACCGCCACCACCACCGCTACCACCACGCCTAATACCAACACTAACACCAACACCAACACCAACAACGCCACCACTACCACCACCAACACCACCAATAACAACACCATCATAATCACCACCACAATTGAATTGAAAATGTCCATACAATATCTGCATAGCTTCTTCCATGATCGGGTTTTAGTCATAAAATCACATGCTGATAACACAGTGTTGCAGGATTCAAGTATCGCGAGATCTCATTCGATACGTAGTAATTTCTTCCCACACACCCAAAATTGGGGAATAAGACAATTCAATCGTGAAAGGTACGAGAACTACTCTGTTCATGTCAGACAACATTCATTTCCGAAAACGAGATGATTTAAAGCCCACTGTCTTATGTATGAAGAATAGTTAACAGAAAATAGTCCGTTTTAATTCATCGTAAAATTCAAATGAGTAGCACACAAAATGAGAATAATAATTTATTTACGCTATGTAGATGATGACATCACACGACCCCCAGGATTCATTGACTCGATTGTAATGTCTCTATTAATCTAGTGATACAACGGTTAAGATGGTAGCAAAATCACTACGACCCACGGTGGTGCATTTACAACCCACTATCGCGGTATAGAGGGTCCTGACGTTTCTGGTCTGCGAAGTGTAGCCTGTGGAAAGTATAGTCGTTATGATGACGTAAAACGCTGGCCAGAAATTACGTTATAGGTGTATTCTCGGCATGGAGCCATGCCTCTATATTTAGATTGGATGTTGCATGCTTACCATCCCTGTTACACACCGTTTAATAGTGCAAAACCCTCTCTATAATTTGCCGACAGTTCGGGAATACTGCTTCGACATTTACAAGAATGTATAATTCACATATTAGCAAAGTGGAAAGTATACATATCCTGCTTGGTTGCTGTGTAAACCATGGGCGAATCCTAACTCGGCAACCAGTTAGTCAGTTAGTGGACCGACTAAGTTTGCTGGCTGCGTGCATGTCTATCTATTTGTATAATATATATACTCTATTAATAGCTGCTATTGAAAATCACTCGATACTATCATACTATCGTTTTGTAAGTTTTATTATTCGTTTATACTCTTCTTCAATGCTGAATCGGCCGTGTCTTCCATTTGGTGATTACTTCCTCAATGGATGTATCCAATCTGCCACTCAAGTAGATACGGTCATAATGAATTACGTCATACATAAGCTGATGCCACAATCACAATTCAAAGTGCATAATGAGTGAAGTATCTATGTCGGTCATGATCTTTTAAAGGTCTGCCATGGGTACGAATTGTAAGGCTTTACTGCTTAAGAACCATTCTGTTTAATATTTTGAAACTGATTTAACGTGGCACAGTCACATTAGTTTCAAAATATTCAACCGCTTACCTATATGGTTTTCTCGAAATTAAGATTCAGACAGTTCAGATTTCGATCGATCCTAACATGGGATAAGCATGCCGAAGTTTAGCTAGAGATGGGCGGGGTAGAGCTAAACGGATTCATCCATTTCAATCTCATTCCTCAATGTCCCGGTACAACGCACGAGTACACATTCCAGTTTGATCAATGACTATGGCACTATCGTTAGCAATTAACACATACTGAGAGAGATGGTTGGTGTGTGTGATGTCGTGGTGATGTATATTGGAGAGAGTATCGATCCTGTATGCTCCATTACATTTATATCATGCCAATCTGACAGCTGGCAGAATAAAGGATGTGTTTTATTGATCATTGAAACCCGTTGATCATCATATTGCATTAGCACTTCATTTCACTCTTTCAGCTAGCTTTCAGAATCACTGATATTGAACTGAGTGTCTGACTTCCTTGCACTATACATTGTCTTATATTCAGACGGTACGCTGGCAGTGCATTGCCATGATACAGAGTCCCACCGGGTAATATCTTATGTAATCAGAGTTCCTTTCTGATAGTTTATTAAACGTGCCTGTTGGAGAACAATCACTTCCTGTATCATGTTATTGGACTTGACATATTGTATATTTTCGGGGAAATGCATAGGATCAAGTCCTATAATATGACAGTAGGCGTCGTGTAATAACTTTCTTGTTCACACACGAGAACTATAATAGACTGTGCCATATATCGTAGCTGGACACAATCCAAATTTTATTGAAATTTGTTCATAAATTGAATACTATATTTGAACTTATTATAACAATTCTCACCCACTTCCAGAAATTGTCTACTGGGGATATATATAATATGCCCTGTCAATCCATCCGCCCATCCTTCCATCAATCCATCCCAGAAAGAAGGGATACAAATTATATTTTGGATTTTGAATGAAGAGTTAATGTAAAGTAATGATCGCGTCATATAGATTCCAATTCATTTTCTCACAATGGTTTATTTTGCACCGGGTCTCTCTTCAGTGGACTCAAATTACGTATCCACTCAAACAAACTATGTTTTGTTTTTTACAAGCGATCTCCAGAACAACATTCGAATCAAACTTGTTGTTTGCATACTTCATAACGACATATGTGACAACAGTGGAGACACGTGACAGTGGTGTCGATTGTGGATGATACACAGTTATTCCTAATTGAGGAATTAATTTCTAACCAGACCCGCCCATTTCTAGTTAACACCTTGAACCATGAAGCTCCCAGAAGTTCGTTTTCAAGATAACTGCATGCATGCTTTGAATATTTTGAAACTAATTTGCCGGTGAACTTTTGTTGCATACGACAGCAACAGCTCATAGTTCAATTAGTTCAACAGGGCCGTTCTTAATTTTTAAATTCACCAACAATATACAATTCAGACGCTTATTTCCGGACCTTTGGTTTTTTCGTGACAAACTTATGGCTTTTAATTGTCGCATGCCGTCAGCTACCCAGTACCAAATGAAATAGTTTGATGACGACACCGTCTGATACGTGCGTGACAGATCAGACACCTCTATGGCTTTGATACAGCATTTGTTTTATACAATGAAGGATCAAATCAATATAAGTGGCAATGCTGAATGGATGTAAGAAGAACAGTGGATAATAAGATTAATGAAATACGATGACTTAAATTATCATATCACCTTTCCAGGATATCAGGCACAAGATGGTTCATGAAAAGATTATGATTCTCGAGCCAGTCTGCAGCTATAGTGTGATCACATAGAGGCTTCTGTTCCTCGTCTATGAATTCTACCTCGTTGGCATACTCCGTCTCTAATGGCAGGTCCTCTGGTGTAGGTGGCTACGTTCAGGATCATTTGTCGCTTGACAGTGTCGAAACCGTGTGCCATGCTCATGCCCCAAGTGTGCTTGTTATTCCAGTAACTTCTAGGATTTGGGCAGCGCGATAAAGCTGGTTGGTTTAGAAATAGGATTGCATGCATACCTAAAAAATGGAATTGCTGAAGCTGTCAGGTCCAGATGCACGTCCATTTCTCATAGTCTTCTCAACCTGTTGTTTCTCACCTTGACTTGGTTTGATTGATGTTTCTCTGGCTGTGATTTCTCGAAAACGATTGGATGAATTCATTATAAAATTGATACACCCTCAAGTCAGCATAGGAGTTGACAGTTTATGTAGAATGAAATTATTTTACAATTATTCTACAGTGCAGTAAAATCTATCATAGAAAGACTGGACTAGATATGTCACACAAAACAAATCCAATAACAAACAGCCTCAACTAACTTATTTTGACTCCACTGTAATGACATTCAGATATGACATATAGTCAGCTTGACTCTCTTGAAAAAAATTTGTTTGTAGCTTACTCCGTATCCGGGCGATGTCTGCTAACTACATTCACGATGGTAAGTTAAATGTTTTAGTAGTACATATATTTGGATTAAGTTCCGGTTGTTAAAATAGGTAACGACGGTGGCCATCCCTTTTTTCCAGAATGTACATTAATTGGGCATCGATTGGTGGGTGTTAAACACTGTTCTTATCGAATGGGCTAGATCTTCATTACACTGATGAACTCTTTTGGCTGTATAGGCAGGATGTTACGAATCATTCATTCAGCGATACTATCGAATATAATTATGTGGTATTCAATTTTCACAGTTTGAATATTAAGACGAACAGCATTCAACCTGCATTATATTCGTATTCTCATCTATCCTAATTTCTGGTATCGAATTGAAACTATGCAACTATTTTGTGATGGTTGTCGATGTGTTGGTCGCATAGATATCCGTGTCCTCAAGCTACGCATCCTATATCGTGCAGATAAGCAGTGGTATTGACAGATTTTTATTTCAAAGGATTAAAGCTAGTTGATTGCTGTTTTAAATAATCAAAGGTTAATATTAATATACCTCCAGTTCTCATTTGTCAGAGACTATGCAACTGCATGAGCGTCAAACCAACAAAAGCATTGCGGAAATATGAAGAAATAGTTCCATAAATGCAGGATCGAACAACAATGTTGTACTGTTGTTTTGAAATAGTGTGCAAATTCCTTGATTGACCTTTCCACAATATTCTCCAGGATATATAATCCTGTACATCGTATAAGCATTCGCTGGATCTAGGGCTCCGTTATTTCACCACCTCGCTGCTACTGTAACTTGCCTTGCCACCTCAAATTCACCTCTGCTATGTCATCAAATTAACTGTAAATTCGTCAATATGCTTGATGTCAATCTCGTGTTATGGCTTGAGGGAGCGATGCACATTAAGAATTATATTGACACGCTAGCGGAACTAAAGCTGTAAAACAAACTCGTTAACTCCTTCTCCAAGAGATGTTTATAGTAAAATGCGATTTTTGCCTTCCATGTCTAGTTATAGCTATCTTTATTAATGTTAGCGTACGATACATTATGTGCCTCTATTCTACTAAACCACGTATCCTGTCTTTATTATACTAAAATCAATGCCTCATTTCAAGAAGATAAACTGTTTTGAAATGCAAATATTCGGAATATTTAGTTCGACATGGTCACGATATAGGTGGCCTTTCTGTCGTGGTCTTAAAGATGTGCATCACTGGATGAATCTAAACTGTTGCTTAACTATATGACGTCATAATTGCTTACATCACACGTAGCTAAGTGTAGGAATTGTATGTATTTCATGGATCTACTATTTATTAAAGATTATGTTGTTGTCATAGGCAGTAGCAGTACACAGCCAAATTCGTTTCAAAACATTCAACAACTTACCTTATAGTTACATTGCAATTGAAATTCTGATAGTTAATGATTAACAATATATAAATCGATCCCAACATGTGCTAAGCGTTGGTGGAGCTTTACTAGAATTGGGTTGGGAAAATGGATCTCGAAATGGACCTCTCTAGTACCCAGTTAAATTCGTGTCGAATGATGGAACATGATAAATCGTTAGTACGGTATTATATTTTCTTATAGTTGACTGTAAGTGCGGCTCCGTGAATAACCAATTTTCAGAACATACCACAGTAGATGTTAATGGCCCGAATGACCGATGTCATGGTAAAGCTGCCATATTTCCGTGTGACACCATAAACATATGTGTGATCATAAACACACTATAATTGAGCATTCTCTGTATTAACTGGTTTTAACAACTATGTCCTTGCCTTATCATCAGTGCGATGTATCTGATTCATACACCAAAATATAATACAATAACTTATCTAAATCGCCATCACTACACCAGCTAACATCTTTCAGACTATTCCATGATATTTTGTCATTTGGAAAATAGCTTGGCCACTTTATGCTAGATCAGGCGGGATCTGCCAAATCTGTAAAGCATTGCTATCTGTGCCCCACTGTCATACATTCAAGTTATTTGTCTGTTTCGACACTAAATCGTATTACATGTATGTGGTATTAAAGACATGTGTCTGCATGGAACCTGGAACCTATTGCACATATATTGATGATATATCGATATAGTAATTCATTCACTGAGATATTGCCATCTGCAACCATTGAGACACACTTAACGCAAATATCTCAATTCACGTGCATACACCACACTTATCATCTCAAAGTGTGGAAAACGTACTCGGCCGAGATTTATTGTGATTACATCATCGGCTTGATTTGATATCTATTTCTATTTTAGCTGATGCTATAGCTTACATGGTTTTATTTAAATTTGTTGTCTAGGAAGCACACATTTAGCAACAGTCTTTAATTGATTTAATGTGAATATTGCAAATCGTCCCCCCCATGATATAAATATATTCAATGATAATGTAGATACAATGTACTGTCAATTGTATATGTTACATCTATGTCTGATAATTTGCAGACTGATACATGATTAACTGGACTAGAAAACCGCAACAATCAGGTGTTACCACTAGTGTGTTTATTACTACTATAATCAAGTTTGTGGTTCCTCTAATACTGATGCGCTCTGTCCTTTGAATTTGATATTGACAATGTTCAGAACATGTGAATTGCTTGCTATCCTGTAGACATTAATCCACCGCAGCAGCAGATCAATCATTCAAGTGTCAAGTAACGTGCCATCTGTTCAGTATCCAGTGGTGATGGCTAATTACCGATGGGATAAGGACAGCTTTTAATGTGCCACGGTGTCAGCGCGCAGTCTTTGCTTTTGCATACCAATTCCCCATCACGAGAGAAGAAAATAATAGGGTACCACTTCCATTCTTTACTCTATGTTTGGGAAACACAAACAGCAATCACACACAAGCACGCACACGCGAACATACGCATGCACACATGCATGTACGCACACACACGTGCACGCACACACGCACATATGTGCGCACGAAATGAAGGAACATACGAACGAATGAATAAACACACACATATTAAGGGGGTGTATTCGGATTGCACGGGACAGCTAGTTTCCTCACTCAGTACACTAAAGCTCGCCAGTGGCAGTTAATGATAGGGTAAGGAGAGCTTTTAATGCGTCCCAATGCCACGAGAGAAGGAAATAATAGGGTTCCACTAACTTTCCTTAAAGTATGTTTGGGACACACCAGCAACAGTCAAACATAAAGCAGCACACACATATAAAGGCGGCAATACATAAGATGTAGATATGAGTTGAGTGAGGCGGATGTGCTGGCAGGCAGAGGTGTAGGTTGATGAGTAGGTAGGCAAACGGATAAGAAATAGACATGCAACTATAGAGTCATACCAGTTCTGTACTATCTATTTTTATAAGGATATCCACTGATCAGCTAGAAAATAGATTCACTACATATTGTGAATGTCATGGAGCACTACGAAATCTTTATTGTGTGTAATGAGCAATCTTTATGGATCCATAACTTCAGGCATCTAAGACAAATTTGGCAAAAGGTTTTCTAGCCTTATTGTCGAAAGAACGTATCGATGTTGTTTGTGTTGTTACAGGCCCATCTCTGACTCTTTATCCATCCAGCCATTCTTCCATATTTCTAGTCATCCACTCCTCTGCTTTAAAATAAAGTTAATATAAGCATGTGATGTAGACCATATGTCAGCAACAGCCGTTAGCAACATCATTCTCTGGATATATCTCTCATTAACATAGCTTTAATTTAATTTGTATTCCTCGAACTGTATGATGCCAGATGCATCACTCTCCCGATAAATCTCAATAAATCTCCCATTAACATAACGTTAATATAACTTGTCTTCCACGAACTGTATGATGCCATATTGTCAGATGCTTCTGATAAGTATGAGGGATAAAACGATGGGATAATGAGAACTGGTTTATTTTGATCAGAGATATAGTGAAAGTAGAGGTTTTCCTGACTGACCTTTGTAGTATATCGGGGATTGTCATGTAATCAGGAGTTTAATATTTTCTATCACATCCCGAGGACAGTTGGCGGATTTCTCGTTGATATTTCTTTGACCAATCGAACAGTGTCGACACCATGCAGACACCAATAATTGAGATGCATGGCAATGGAATTTAACAAATACAATGTGAGATTGAGTTTTATCTTTATGGCTGTGCTGTGAAAGTTGAATACTTTATAGTAATATGAAAACCGCTATGTGTCATGAATTTATAGAGAGGTGCATATTTGTGATCTGCACGGTGTGGCGATTGCTATATCATATTAACAATGTTAAATACCTGTTGATTCGTTTGTGTTTGTATGCGTGAGTGTATGTGCGCATCTGCACGTGTGCGTGTACACATGTGTGGGTGCATACATGCTTGCGTGGTGCGTCTATGTCAAAGTTGCTGCTGTCTTCGTCTAAGGATTTGCATTGCATATTTTATTCCTATCATCCTCAGCTACATGACATAAGAAAATAATAATTCACGGCCGTAGGCATCAAACCCTTTCTGAGGAATTATTTCCTATGTAGTAATACCGTATTTGTTGCACCATAAAGGGGATTGTTATGGGCTCTAGTTTGTGGTTACATTGTTATCTCTGTCTGAAAGGTTGAATCAGTGATATAACCATCAATGCGATCGTGGTTTACTTTCCGGTGTATAATTATTATTGTGATACCACGATATAATATCAACCACAATGATTATTTACAGCCATAATCTGTCTCGTCATCTAGATTTTATTATTGGAGCGAGCATCAGAAGTGCCTAGACAGTGGTTTGAGAATACTACTGTCACTATCTTATCAACATTCTATGTTAGATGCCAATAGATCATCAGATTGAGGGTTGAACACGTAGAAAATAAAAAAATGCACAACTGTCCGTATGTGCAATAGCGACGGGTCCATACTCAGATTAAGCATTAATTTGCAGTGCACTGGTTTAGAAAAGTGTGGCGATCGAAGATAATCATATTGAAGAGGGTATAGAGAAAAGCCAGTTAAATCTGTGTCGACCAAAGCGTATGTCTTCGAAGAAGAATATTTACTGAGAGCTAATAAATTAATTTAGAGATCAAATAGCCATGATTTCTCATCAATGTGTAAATCGGATAGTTTTGATTGCAGAATCTTATATCACCACTCCATTCATTATATTAACAAACTCCATTTGGCGTATGAACAGATAAGTGGAATTATCGCAGATTAGATGGGATTCTATCTTAAAGTTGCCTTTAGAAAATGTCAATATGATGTCTTTAGTTCAGTGATACGCCCCTTTAAATGTTATGCATGAAAAGATATAAATTAAGTTCGCATAATTACAAGGGATGAATCTACTTTTAGCTATGCACCTCCAATCTCTAACTAACCTCCGACCACGCTCTGCCTGTGTTGGAATCGATGGAATCCTCAATTCCCAGAATTTGAATATCGAGGTAACTATACAGGTAAGCTGTTGACTATTTTGAAACTAATTTGACTGGGGTCAAATTCATTTCAAAATAATCAGCAGAGACGTTACTATGTAGTAAAGACATGTAATTCGTACACATGACAGCCATTTAAACATTCGTGATGGACTTAGCTCCATCATTCATTATGTATTGTCATTGTTACGTCAACCTACATGTGACGTAATTGATCCTGACGTCATATGATCGAGTGACAGATTAGATTCATCCATTAGGTTCAGCTGGTATTTGACATTGACTTTTGCCCTGCTACTTAATTATTATTTTATTTCTAAACGAAATTCTCACCCTATCTTCGTATCTTTTGTAATAGTGAGAGGCTTCCCATCTGCCGATTGTAGTTTGTTTCATGTTACCTCATTGAGATCTATTTAATGTACTTCTAATTTATTCATTATTCTATATAGCCTAATTGCAAGAACACAGCACTAAGTTGTTAAAACAACACATTTCATGTCAAGGAGGAATTCTGGGGGAAATTTGATTTTGTATTACAGTTTGAATTATGCTACTTTCTTTCACAATGTTATTGTCTAAATCTGCCTAGGGACGATATGGAATCTACTTTCTCTAGCGCAGTTACTAATAGAGGAACATGAGCTGTGTCGCATTTGTCGCCTTATGATATTGAAGAAACACCTATTTACAGCTGTACCAACTGACGTTTCTTCTGCAAGGATAATAAATGGCTTTATCTCAAAGGATGAAAACTAGTTAGTGTTTATTTTAAATAATGAATAGTTGACATTGCAATGCTTACAGTTTATCTTTGTCGAGAGCACGAGAGCCAGATCAATATATAGAGCATTGCAGAAATTTAAGTGAAAAAAATATTCCACACAGCGTCACCAATATGAAGCGAGAATCAATCTTTCCCATCAACAACTCTGTTCAAGATTGTGTAAATAACTCGATTGATCTTTTCCAAATATGCACCATTCGTTGTTTATAGTTTCCAATTATTGAACTACATAGCCTTTCTTGTAGCTTCCAGTGTTGCCTCAACTTTAACACACACAAGTCATAGACTTAAGTAAAAATTCGCCAATACTATTGAAATCAATCTACGGTTATGGCTTGCAGGCGTGATGTAAATGAAGATTTCTATTGACAAGCTAGGGGAACTAAATTTATAAAACAGAGTCATCACAAACGGCTAGAAATACTTTAATGATAGATTCAGCTAAAATTTGCCTTTTAGAATCAGTAGATAATATCATAAGAATATCTAATGTTGCCACTCATTGTGTAATGGAGGAATTCAGTTTCTCAGTCAATCATATGCCGCCAACCATGTCTTAAGTCTGACGTCACAATCAATTATGGCATGAATGATGTGTTTGTGCCCATCATGCACGCGTAATAGTCCGTCAAGTTGTACGCATTATATGCCTTTACTATTTAATAAACATACTGTTGAACATATTTTGGAGTTAACTTAACTGGGCGCTGTTGCTGCCATAGGCTGCAACAGCACACAGTCAACTTAATTTCAAAATAGTCAACAGCTTAGCTATATAGATATTTTTGAAATTGGGATTTCAGGGATCAATCGCTCAAAACACTGGCAAAGGGTGGTGGAGTTTAGGTAGAGATGGGCGGGGCATAGCTAAATCTAAATTACCATGCTATATGACAGTCGAATGATGGAAATGACAATTCTTTAGAACAGTGCTATATTTTCTTAGATTTGACTGTAAGAACTGTTTCATTAATAACCCAACCACCAAATATAGTGCAGTAGATCTGGAATGGCCCAATGCTATAATGATGTAGTTATATTTTCGGTGTCAAGGCATATAGAGAGACATGTGTTGCCATTATCGACATCTGTTTATATTTATTAACTGGTATCGATACCCGCCCCTATTTCCTTACACTATCCCCAGCAAGTTTCATTAGTGTGGTTGTAGACAGCATTGCCAATCGATGGCGTGACTGGAAATGTATGGTCATACATTGCTTTGCGGTATCTGAACCTCTTCATCTCGTTATGTCTGGAGAATAACTTGTGAAGATAAACTCCTGAATGGATGATTCACCTATTTGGGAAATGTCAAATGCTAAATCGATGCAGCTATAATATCTGAAAATAATAAATCATGTGTGTATGATTACTGTATTCTGCGACTGTGGTAGTAGAAACATACTACAGCTGCAACCAGCTGATACAAAAGCCACGATGTCTGAATGGCAATGTTTGTGGCAGCAAACTATAATGCATATCGTCATTTGTTCATACATATGAATGTAATATTGGGAAGCATACTGAGGATTGTGTGATGAAAGATGGCAGGGGCCAGTGACGCATACTTGATAGTGACCGCCGAGCATATTAACTAAGCAAATGATAACTGGCCATTCAGCGCCATTTTATCAAAATTGACGTATTGCTTAATGCAGGGTGTTCTTTAATGAATTTACTTGAACATGTTGAAAAATCTAAGGTGCCGAGATGGCAATTACGCGATTTATCTTGTCTAATGATAAATGAATTGGCCAAGCAAATTTCTCTAAACAAGTTTAGAGTCCGTGCTAGGGTCATCGTGGCCAAGTAATATCGACCTACTTGTTAATGAGTAAGTGATATCCTGGACATTTTCTGAAAAATCCAAGTTTAACCAATCAAATGTCTGTTTCTATATTAGCAAACGTAATCAAAATCGGCCAAGTGATTTATCAAGAGTAGTCATTTGATGAAAATTGTGTCCATTATTCGTCCGCCATCCATGCACCATCTGATCGTCCAATGAAGGATGAATGATGCACAACATGTTGCCGCCATAGTATATGCATAATGCAACCACGCCACAAATTAAAGTATAAATTTCATCATCACAGAATTTAAGTCATTATCAAACGCCCAGCAATTTATCGAAGCTACTAAACTTTAAAACTGTATCATTCTAGTTTACATTCATTTAATTGAACTCTTTAAGCTTTGCTTGAGAGCCTATTAAGAGAAATTTAGTTTTATCAGCATTCACAATCATTCTGTTTTCATTACACCACTTCTTAATTGCATTCATATCATCATTTAGATGTTTTTCCGATGGGGGTAAGACACTTGGCCGTATAATAAACAGTGGTGTCATCAGCATACATATCTGTGCCACAGTGATTGATATATGATGGTAGGTCATTTCCAAATATTAGGAATAACAAAGGACCTAATAATGACCCCTGAGGATCCCCATCTTTGACAGCCGTGGGATCTGATAGAATTCCAGATTTTCCGACTATCTGTGACCTACTCTCTAAATATGATGAAAACTATTTCAGTGCAGACACATTTAATTTATATAGTTTTAATTTATTTATCAATATATGGCGATCTAAAAGGCAACTAAAACATTCCCTGTGACATTTCCAGCATCCATACTTTTTAACCAGTTGTTGAGCATTTTTAAAAGCATTGTCTCACATGAATGGTTCCGCCGAAAACCTGACTGATTGCTACAAAGTAATTTAGATTGGAGTAGGCATTTAAACAATTACTTTTGAAAACATAATGTTGAGGCAGATTATCTAAACTTATTAATTTCTTAATATTTAGGACGGATAGTTGCTTTAAAATAAAATCTGTTGTTACTTCCGATATATTAAAATAAACATGAGTGGGCATGTTGACACTCACAATTTTGCTTTATTACATCACGAAATGACATATTATAGTTATATGATTATTGTAATTTCAGTAGAGTTTCTGCTGCTTCAGCAAAGTAAACATTAAACGTGTCTGAAATTGCTTTAGAATCTGACAGCATAATGCCATCTGTATTTATAAATTATTTTGTATTTGTAAACATTCATCGATACTGTTGTAGTCAACCTCTGGTTATTGCTTGTAAATGAAGATTTCTTTTAAGAAGCTAGGGAACTAAAGTTATGAAACAGATACGTCATTCGCCACACCAGAGTTATTTATGGTAAAATGTGACTTCAGTGCACCTGAATATACACGGGAAAACAATCTAATCAAGCAAGCAAGCACAACTGTAGAGAGCAAGTTCAGTCGAATATTGGATGCAAAATACTTTACTGATAGATTCCGCTATACGTTTGCCACTCATTGTATAATGGAGGAATCCAGTTTCCAAGTCAATCATATGAACGTCGTAATCAACTACGCCACTTATAGGCTGACGTCACAATCAACTACGTCATGAACGATGTGTGTATGCCAGTCATGCATGCTTAATAGTCCGTCAGGTTGTACGAATTATTTGCCTTTACTATTTAATAAACATGTTGTTGAATATTTTGAAACTAACTTGACTGGGCGCTGCTGCTGCAATAATGAAAATTGTGTCCATCATCCATCCGTCATCCATGCGGCATCTGCCCGTCCAATGAATGATGAATGATTAACAACACGTGGTCAACGTGGTATATACATAATGCACCCGCGTTAGGCTCTGAAAGTTACGTCACAAATTAAAGTATAAATATCATCACAATGTATCCCATCATCGCAATATTGTTAACTCTACTATAGAGAGTACCTCTGTATAACCACAACATCTATATAAAGGCCATTGTTTCGACTCCTAATTCACCAAAACAATACATTTGGCTAGCAGAGAAAGTTATCTATAAAGTCCACTTTTGTCTTCTCCCCCCCCCCCCCTCCTCCCCCCCCCCCCCGCCCCACACCCCACACCCCGCCACCCCCCTACTGGTGCTTATAGACAGGCTTCACTATAATTAAATGAAATGAAATGGTCTCAGATGAATTTTAATACGCTGATAACGTGGGAGTTTTCTGCAACTGAGACCATGAAGTAATTCAAATACGTCAGAAGCGGGCATTTACAGTGCATCCATTTATCACTTCAAGGAGGTCGGCAGAGAGTTGTTGTATTGTGTATTTGAACAAGTTGCGTCGCGAATGAGCCTTTATAATGTTTCAAATCAGTAGTTTTGTGTGTACCATCATCTGCTTTTTGTATCCCGTTAGTATTCGCTGCATTGAATATGGTTTCCTCATGCCAGTAACCCTCCCCACCATATTCGTAATATTTACAAATGAACAGCTTGCTTTTTTGGGATGGTAAAGAGATGATACATCAACTAATCACTATAGCAGCACACTGGTCTCACCATCAGGCCTGGAAGCATTATGACCGATGCTATAATCTGGCAAAGTAATGTAATTTAATACAGCTTAATATAGCTGAGGAATCCATACAGGAATTGAACTTCCTGGGGCGAAGATTCTCACTGGATAATCACTTTCACTGTCATGGTTACTATGTCACCCCCCCACCCCCACATGGCAGTACATATGCAGTAAGTTGTAGTACGTTTCTTTGCCTACTGCGTACTATAAGGACAGCCATTGGAGGTTGGACGCTGAGGCGCTCTCGCTGAGCGATGTTGTTGTCTTAACCGGTGTTGTTGAAAACAACAGGCTAGCATAGTAAATACAGCTGAGTAATACCTATTGCCGATTCAGCG
Source organism: Chaetoderma sp. LZ-2023a (assembly GCA_034401795.1). Classification (NCBI taxonomy): domain Eukaryota; kingdom Metazoa; phylum Mollusca; class Caudofoveata; order Chaetodermatida; family Chaetodermatidae; genus Chaetoderma; species Chaetoderma sp. LZ-2023a. The sequence continues at coordinate 132,794,033 of CM067372.1, forward strand.
GGAATGTTGCCCGTCGTAATATGACAAATGATTCTTATTGGTTTTATTGATCAGGGCTTTATACAATGAATAATCGTATCTATTTGTGTCTCGATCCTGATATATGAGTACAAGCCATTATGGTGCTGTAATCTATGTATTTGCGCCACAGTTTCAAGCACTCTATCCTGAATTTATCACAACAAAATCATACCCTTATCATTACCAGATATATACAGCTAACATTAAATTTACTGTATCATTTCCGAGAATGACATGTCACGTGCTTTACACGTTTCTCTAGAATTTCTTTGCATGTCAACATATATGGAACGTATGTTTAGATCGTACGCCCGTCATTCTGTAAGTTACTATATGCCAATGCATCTCTAATGCTATATGAACTAACGCGAGACTGCGCATGATTAATGGACTGAGGTCATTGGTCTGAAAGTCTGCTGCAAGCCAACAGGCAATAATTTCAATGAGCATAGAACTCTTGACTTGCTGAATACTTTGAAAAACAATTTGACTGAAAGTTGTTAGTGGCTTAGCCACCAACAACTTCCAGTCAAATTCCGTTTACAATATGTAGCACGTTCAGAGATATAGGCCCTCGATTATGTCGTCTGCAAAAACTCCAGCAGCAAGACGGTTAACGCTTCTAACAGATTGTATAGAAACAATATTCCTGAAACTATGAATATCTATACACTGATTTGATGATTTGACTACACCACGCAACATTTTTGTAGCTTTAGCCCCCTTCTTCCATAATATTTACACCAAACTCCTTGAAAATAATATTGCTAATATTATAAACTTTTAGATTTTTTGGTGAAACGAAATACATTTTTTACGTGTGATGATTTCATTTCACATAAACTAATGTAATTTTTAGTTGTTTTGTTTGAAGCATTGTGCTTGAATGTGCACTTTTAAGTATTCCCGAGAACCGCATTCTTACCAATCAAGTGTGTGTGTTTATCTACTTAAGCTGGCAAAACAAGCACCATGCTTATGTTTGACTGGGCGATGCAAGTTGTTGTTTCTTGTTACAAACAGCAGCAGTTTCAAAATATGTTCAACTGAATATGTATTTTTCAAAAAGAATTTCTGGTGTATCGGGTTGAGCTCTTTAAGGTACACTTACAGTGGCGTAGCATGATAATTCTTTAGGTGGGGAGAACTTATTGTAAATTCCCGAGTGTTCTGAGTGTTAAGACGGGCGTCCACTCCCTTTAATTTGGTGGGGTGGAGTCGGGGGTTCCCACTCGAAACTATTTTGAAATCTAAATTGTCTCTGAGAGAATATCATGCGTATCTAGATGCAAATATGAACCTTAACTTGGTTGCAAAATGTATCTGTTTTACTATTTTGAACATGTCTAGGTTACGGTCTAGGTACCACTGATCTTGTAGTACCCGGGCCGAAGGTTTAGAGCGTTGGCCCTACTTTCCAACTGGATATGAAGGACTAGTGTATATATATAGACTCAACCACCACCACGCACGCTAATTCGTTATAGATATACACTAGTTCTTCGCAGCCAAATGCCGGAGAGGTAACTAATTTTTCCTTTTTATGAATCATCCTGGGATCGGGACTAACTTTTTCGGAAATATTAGATTTATTTCGAATTTGTCATAGAACAACACGACAGGCCGAAATCTATAGAAGAGCATTGTCCTCGCCCGTAAGGGGGAGAGTATTACGATCTGCCCGCCTGTCTGCCTGACTTTCTGCCTGGCTGTCTGTCTGTCAGTCTGTCTGTCTGCCTGCCTGCCTGCCTGCCTGCCTGCCTGCCTGTCTGTCTGCCTGCCTGCCTGCCTGCCTGCCTGCCTGCCTGCCTGCCTGCCTGCCTGTCTGTATGTCTGTCTGTATGCCTGCCTGCCTGCCTGCCTGCCTGCCTGCCTGTCTGTCTGTCTGTCTGTCTGTCTGTCTGTCTGGCTGGCTGGCTGGCTGGCTGGCTGGCTGGCTGGCTGGCTGGCTGGCTGGCTGGCGATTTCTGAATGATGGCAGCGATCATGGTAAAAGAACGTGGATCGGGATTGGATCCAATTCTGGATCCGTGGATATTTCGGAAACTGCTGTTCCGATTTGGCTTACATTTGGAAACAGGATAGGATGTGCCCATAACTTAAGATGTCACAGATTTCTGCGTGATCCGCAAAATCCGGAAAAATCTGGAAATTCTGAAAATAGTTTTTTAAAGTGTGACACAAACAGGAGTGTGACAAAAACGGGAGGGCGAGGATCTGCAATCAAAGATATTAACAGAAGCAAAGCATGGATCATAAACCCGACCGCTGTAACTATCTAGCGCCCACCGGTACTATACATTCTTGTCCAGCCAGCACTTTCATTAGCGTAATTTTGCCTTTTCCGCGTGATTACACCACGCTCAAATTTAGCAACCTGAACGATAGCGACAAGCAACACATCTCTGCCAAATCTTTGCCATATAAGCATACAGCCTGCTGAATTGGCCTGCCTGATAATCAGCTAATAAATATAGAAATTTCGGATGCTTTTCTATATTAAAACAGAAATATGCCGCCTCAGTAGCTGAAATTTGGCTATTCGTCGCACTGCCAGTCAGAATTTTCTCAATCTGAAAGTCGGAAATTCAACAGAACAGAGAATAATAGGAAGTTAACACATGTTGCATAAGTGGGCTCAAATTTCCGACTGGTGCATATAATTTCTACCAGGCGGGAAAGTCGCCCCTACACGCTACGGCACTGCCCACGTATTATTTACTATCTTGCTGCCATCCGTATTTAACTTTGTCAATAAACCAGTCTATGTGGATGCTTCGGGAGACAACTTGATTAGACGAATCGTCTTGAATATACTTTGCCGGTAGGCCTATAGTTGGCCACTTCTTGTGATATGTATTTTGTGTGTTAAGTACGCCGTTGTCTAATTTAATGGTCTGGTCTGTGGAGCAGCGTTGCTATGGAGCTGTAATTGCGCACTTCTTGGTTAGGTTAAATCCACATGACAAACATCGTCGTGTCGTG